>CAJPEX010000937.1:0-36723 GCA_905338405.1 Notodromas monacha
CAATTTGAAACTGATCACTGAAGCGGTCTGTTCAGCATTGTCTCTCCACCACTTTCAATTCGGGAGATATTTTTTTCCTCCTTTCCTTATTTGGTGTGACGTTTAACGAAACGCGGAATTTTTTGATGTTTTCAGCAAATTTTTGTGATTGATGGGAAACATTGCGAAGTGTCCAGTCTAAGCAGCAATGATCAGTATATTCCTGTAACTGCTGTAAATTCCTTTCCACCTTTCTGTATTTAACGGTAAAAAATACGATTATTGAGTTTACTATAGTGTCTAGAACTGCAATCATCATAAAGAACGGTGACACCAATAATAATATTGGGAATCAGCGAAAAAAACACGCCCGGGGAACATCGAAATATTGTTTTTCGAAGGGTTAAATGTTGTTTATCAAAGTGCTAAATGAATGGACGACTTTCATTCAATTTACTTTACGTACTGCATTATACTTCTTTTGACCATGTGTTTTTTTTTCAAACGGGAATGGCCATCACAAACGTTTTTGAGGGGAAAAAATTAAAAGTCTACCTGGGTTTGAAGGTAAATCACTAGATCACTTTTAAAGTGCTTGTCCTAGTTTCACGCGTATTTTAGTGTTTTTCAAGTCATGCAAAGTATAAAATTAGAAAGATATTTTATTCATGGTTTTTTTTCGAACATTTTTTGACGAATTCCACGAGTGAAGCAAAAAAAGAGAAAATAGAAAGATGCAGTTCGCGAAAAAACGCTCTTTTCGGGGGCGGGGGAATGAAGAAGAAATTGTCTGCCTTCTTTTTTGATGTCGCGAATATTTTCCCAGATTGTGAATTAAAATTAATAAAAAACAGGGTAAAATTCGCTTTCGCGAGGCCGTACTCGCTGAAGAAATTTAGCTCTCGTTTTATAACTCGGCAAAAAAGACGGAAATTGTGACGAGTTTTGACCTTTTACTTCATGGAGGTGTTCTGTGGAAGACAGGCGAATGCCGACGGCGGGGGACTCGAATCTCCGAAACAGAACCTTGTCAGTCACCAGGTTTTTGTGAGAAATACAAGACGCCTTATACTGAAAACATTTCGAATCGTTTTTTCTTCAAAAAAAAATTCACTCTACTAATTTTATACACGATGTTTCCTGGCAAAAAAAAATCGCATTACTGTAGTGCATTTGAAAAGTCATAGAACTATTCGCAAACGTCACTAAATTATAGATAACCCTTTACATAATTACAGTGAATAGTATTCTGATCACTTATTTTCGAAATGTTGCTCAGAGAAAAGATGCATTTCCTCCACTCAAAGCCAAAATGACAGCTAAATATAACTCTGCTTCCTCCTGATCCCCGCACTTGGTTGAATCCTTTTGCCAAATATATGCCTCCAAAATTTCGCAAATGATACTTTTCACCAGGCAAAACTTTCAGCTGGATTTCAACGTCCCGTATAAGTCAAACATTTTCTCGCTGTTTTCTCCTTGAGATGCAAAAACTTCACCCTAAGAATAGAGTAACCCAGCAGATTTTGGGAGCGGGCCATTCGGTCATGTAGCGCGAATTTTGATTGGGGGGGGGGGGAAAAACAAATAATTTCTGGATGATCTTCAATTTCTGAACTCCATCTCTATGTCATACACTTGTTCACGGAAAATTATTTGTACAAAAAACTTGTGTTATTGGAAACCTTCAAAATGGACTGAATAGTTATGATGAACCCGTGAGTTGAAAAATCTTATTTTGTCGAAAAACGGAATTTTTGCCTTATATCCGAATTATGTAAAATCAGTATCGCAGTGGAAAAAAAGCTTTACAACCCCAAAATATCGGGCTTTTTTCAAAGATATAATCTACATTGTCTATTTTGAAAAGCCTCGCAGATAATTAGCAAATATAAATCGTAGAAAAAGTGCAGCGATTTTCTTTCCGGCAGAATTACTTGATGAGCCTAAGCGTTACTTGGCTCGCAGTTCGTTTGGCAGATAAGATCCGTCAACTTTAATCTTGCATGCAAAATATTATCTGGTCTCCAATCGCATTTTGAAATTTTATTTAATCAACTGCTTTTGGGGCGCTTCCAGAATCATGATCAGTATTGCTGGAATACTATTGAGTATTTTGGCATGCTATTTGTGTTAGAAATATTTTTTCACTTCGTGTAGCTTCCCAAAATTCTATGTGAGTCACAACAATTAACTATTGGTATTAGTAAATTTGATCTCGTTCCCGTTTTTCAATAGCTCTTTTTTGTGTAAGAATTGAAAGGTAAAAATATCTTAGCATCGACGAAAATCATTCCTGATATTTTTCAATGAATGAAATCGATTGACGGCGTGTATTTCAAATGCTGCCTCTCGCCCGCGGTTGCGTTTTTCTCCAAATTAACTCCACAAAATACACTTCTTAATTAAATTCACGTGCAAGAGAAAAATATTTTTCAATGAATGAAATCGATTGACGGCGTGTATTTCAAATGCTGCCTCTCGCCCGCGGTTGCGTTTTCTCCAAATTAACTCCACAAAATACACTTCTTAATTAAATTCACGTGCAAGAGAAATAGTCTCAAAATACACCCGCACTTGTAAAAAGGTGTCGCAAATCTGTTTTGCATCGAGTGACGCATACCTGGGTCAAAATACTTCCGAGTTGAATACAGGTCACGCTACTTAACATCCCTCGTATGTTGTGCTGAGCCAACTCAAGAGTTCGTGGCTCCCAAGTTTTTGCAATTTCCCGCGCAAGTCGCCTTCTTTTACGCGAATTTTAGTCGCTGGATGAATTTTTAAAGCTCGGTGTTCCCTGCCAAGCAGATCAGCACCGGCTTCAGACAAGTATGCCAAGTCTGCGGCTATAAAGTTGCACAGAATGTGAAGTTGTGGGTAACGTAAAAATGAGGAAACACAAACAAGACACCAGAGGTTATTTCAGATTTTATATCTTTGAATGACTTCATGGAAACCCACAAAATATCGGAACATTTCAAATTCTAATGTTCAATTTTAGATTAAATAGGCTCGATAATTCTCAAGCATCATATTGTACTGTAGATGGGCTTGAGACACGTAAAAAAAATGGTAAGGAATTTTGCTTTCCTTAAACAACCAAACGCTGGTGAAATATCAAAATGCAGTAATACGTTATATTTTTTCAAACATGGGTGAATCAGTGTTTCAAACTGAATTCACCGAGTGCTTAAAATAATTTTCATATCCATAGCTGAGTTTCATGATAAACAAAAACCTAACATTGACTTTCAGAATATAGGTTCATTTTTTGTGATCCATCTGAAATCTTTGGTTTCGATGAGCAGCTTCAGGAAATACTGCATCTCATTAAACATTTTGAAAAATAACGAACACGCCTGTTGAAGGAACCAATATTGACAGCAACCATAACCATTCGGCCCAAAAATGACCCAAAAGAGAAATGGAAGTTTTGACAACATTTTCGTTCGCGCATACGCATTCAAAATTGATATGAGGGTTGTCCCACTTGGGCGTGACCTTGGTTATTTCCATGCAGAGTAGGCATCTCTGTAAAAAGTAATTATGATATAGCCCATGATGTTGTAAAGTTTTGGGATTTTTTCGAATTTCTAGAAACACTAAAAACATTTTAAATTTACTGCATGATGATGTGATAACTTTACTGCTCCCACCAAATGGTCTCCATCCCAGTCACAGGGTGCTAGAAAATTTTCAGCCAAGCTCAAAAAATGGACTTTTATTATATTTTCTATATCTTTTGAAATTTTAAATTATTTTAATAATTATGCTATTCACAACAAATGAAAGACAAAACGTTTTGCTGTATTTTCAATAACAAGAGTTCATTTCCAATTTTTAAAACATTTTTCAAGAACATCATCAAAGGCTTTATTTCTGCCTGTAATATTTTTCTCACAATCTTGGAAATTTTATGAAACTTCTTTTTAATTTTTTTTTACTGGGAGGAAGGAAAACTAAAGAAAAATATGTGAACCAGAGAACTTGTGCAACTGGGAAGAAAATCCAGTGAAGAAAGGGGGCAAGATCTAACAGGACTTGAATAGACATTCCCTTACCCTGCCTTAGGACCTCTGAGCCTTGATGAGGCAGAAGGTGATGTTTTAACTTACCATCATGCAGTGAATTGCTGAAGAAGATTTTTTTTTAACCCGGGAAGAATCCAGGAAACTCAGATCTTAGAACATCATGGGTTATATGGTACCTTTTTTTTCAGTTACAAAAAAATCAGAGGTCGCGTCCAACTGGGACAACCCTCCTGCACAGTACAGTGATGCACTCACGAACTCACCAATAGTCGTGATGACGGTGAGTGAGTAGAGAAAGGCGCCCGAGAAGGACCAGGCCCCGGACGCGTCCTGCACCTCATCGTCGTACTCCTTGCCGTCGTAGCCCTCGTACACGGCCGTGATGACCTGTTCCTGGAAGAACAGGACCTCGGCCGTCACCAGGTCCGTCCAGTTGTCCGCGTACAAAATATTCAGCTGGTCCGTGATGAGCCACAGACGCTGGGCCGTCTCCTGACGCACCAGCCGCATGTTCCGCAACTGGTCCAGCCCGGTGCCGCCCTCTATCCGACTGAACGCCAGCGCGCCCATGATGGTGTAGCCGACGACGAGTCCGCAAATGCCGACATTGCCCAGCATGAAGGCCACGAAGGTCCGGATATAGTCCTTGCACACGGCCCATCGGGACTTGGGTGCGCGGTAGCTAGCGGACCGCCAGCTCGGCGACGCGCGGCTCAGCTCCGACGTGTGGGACCGGGCCCGCGGGGGCCCCGAGGACATAGTAGTCTACTGCTCGCGGAGACCGGGACGCTCGGCGTGCCGCTACTAGGTGTCGCTGCTGTGACGTTCGGGGTGCCGCTAGGTGCCGCCGCCGCCGCCGCCGCTGCTGCTGCTGCGCGGACACTTGCAGGAGGATGACGAGGCTGCGAGCCCGCATTGGCTCCCATTGGGGCACGGGTGCACTCAGGCGACTGCCATAGCGCCGGCATAGCAGCACTTCATCGACTCAACTTTCGTGTGTGAAGGAAAATTCCAACGACAACAAAAAGAGCGGGGGAGAGGGAGAGAGAGCCGATGGCGAGAGCACGTGTAGTACCGCGACAGCCGAATAACGGGATCAAATGAAAAGGGGGGAGAAGTGAACGGAACACACACGCACACAAAATATATCTAAATATATATGTACGACGAAAGACTCGTGTGTCGTCGGCTGTTTTGCTGATATGCTGGTCGTCGGTAGCCGAGTTGTTTCACAATAATAAGCACCAGCACTGATGATGATGAAACACCATTCCCATATTATATGTTATTAAAAAAATGGGATCACTTTAGTGCATGCACTGCACTTGCTGCTGCTGCTCGTCGCCGACACCCGCGCAACTCGATCATGGTCCCTCGATCGTCGGTCCTCGTCCTTTTTCTCTTCTTTTTTCAAACTGCGTAACTCACTCCATCATCACTCACATTCTAATGTGACCCTATATTTGCATTTGAAGAAGGAGTAGAATAATGAATCAATCAAATGCATCGAAAAAAATATAAACTGTCACCGCGAGAACCTTTCGATATGAAGCGAGTTCAGTAATTCACTCCTCTGGAGCAGACGATGGATATCTATGCTTGTTTCGGGCAGTTCCCAGAACAAAACATTTGGAGCTCATTCCGTCGATGAAGTCTTCAGTCTTTGCTTCAACTATTTTTTTTTTTACCTTTTCAAAAGGAATGAATACTTCGATTTTTCTGTTGGATGAAAAAATTCCAGCTGCTGGTGATACAAAATTGCGGATGAAATTTAAGTATCATATGTTTTATCAAATCATAAAATAATCCAGGCAATCGTTTTAAGATCTGTGTCAAATACTGTACATTTCCGTTTGACATAGTTAACTCAAATCTCGCCAAGTCATATAGACCTCCCAATGTCAATTTTGTGTGCCAACGTTTATAAAAACTCAAGTTGCCCAAACTCAAAAACTACCAAAGTCGACAATTTTTTGCCTTCTTAGTTTGACTGGACTTTTCTGCAACAAAGTCGGGATATTTTTGTAACATCGTCCAGGAGCACAAACATTAAAAAAAACACATGGACTGAGCAGCAAACTCTTTTAGTTGTGAAACAGTATAATTCAGTGTCAAATAAAAATGTGTCTGCATGCAACAACAACAAAAAGCTGGACCACCAGCAATGGTTGGATACATAAATGTCATCATACAAGGGTTACATAGGTATAACTATGATCTGCAGATACATTACTTTTGAATCTGGTCAGAGTTTTACATGATGCTTGAAACTACAGTTAAACCTCTTTAAGCCAAATATCAGGGGACCAGCAAAAAAGTTTACTTAGGGTGGCTTGGAGTTGTGGAGGTTTCAAGTTAGGGAGGCAAGCTTTTTTGCATTGGGAAACATAAAAGAATTGCAGGAAATTGTAATTGTTAATATTCTGGGCTTAAAGTTGCTTTGTAAATGAGTTGACAGGATGCTGAACTTGGAGGCACTGGGTCTTTTGCCCATCTTTCACTTCCTTCAAAATACATCAAAATACAGTACAGTACTTATTATTGCTTTTTTCATGTGTCAAGAAAATAATAGCCTAACAGCAGTCTCAGGAAATTTGAGTTAAGGAGGTTTGAGAGGTAAAGCCTTGCGAGTTATTAGAGAGGTTTTTAATGCATTATTGTTTCTAAGGGAATCAAGGCAGGGACTTGAAAATCTTTAACTTCTGGAGCTATTGAACCCAAGGAGGTTTGAGTCATTGAGGTTCAACTGTAAACATATTTATTGTAACACATTTCCCTCATATGGCTTCGGACTTGAAAAGACAAAACCAAGAAACACCGAGAGAGATCTGCGTGCCTGTCTATCACATGAACAGGATGACTTATATTCATGTGTCTTCACTTCTAATCTTTACTGGCCAAGTTAGCAGCCCTTATATTCGCACCATATGACCTTTCAAAATTCTGAATCAGTTCACACCACGTACGTGTACTCTGATGCATATAAATCGCCTCGTAACACTCTCCCCACCCCAGCCATGCTGGGACACAACCACTTAACAGGACTATACACGAAGCAACTCCTGTCTACTTTCTTGGCTCCGCGTCCGTGTGTCAACACGGTGCAGCCAAAATGTAGTTTATATTCGCGGGCGCAGAGAGAAAAACCCCTGGCATTGGAATGCCTGCTTGGTGAGCGCACATGTGTGCTGGGGCGGGGAAAATGTGTGCCAGAATGTTGCTTGCCCCCTCCTTGCCATCAGAAACTTTTTGCCCCTGCGCCCCCCATCCCCTCACGCCCGGCACCCAACACTCTCTCTCTCTCCTGCAATTGTGCATGAGTGACTTCAAGAATCGGGAATATTCTTGAAAGAAACTGCTCCTTATGCAGAATCTGCTCCTTATGCAGCAGATATGCTGCTCCTTATAAGAATCTGCTCCTTATGCAGGAAGCAGTATGGCAAGTACAGTATTGTATATTAACTATGGAGTCCTAAGAAAAAATTATTTGTCCATATATTTTTGAAATGATAAGATGGATTGTTCCATAGGTTTTTCAAATGAGAAACATATTTTAGGAAATGTGGTTTGAACTTGGAGCAAGGCATCATGGCTTCAGAAGTACTGAAAAATCAGGTTTAATGGGGTGAGAAGGACAACAGTGTGCATCAGCAATAACAGCTATAGGTTTTTAAAATTTAGTATTGAGGAGAAAAGATCGATTATATGGCACCGCCTGAAAGATGGAACAAGATTATTGTTTGAACAACCAGTGGTACCTACAAAAGCCTGAGCAAAGTCAGTATCATTTTCAAACCACATTTCTAAAAGGTTTGCACTTTGAAACATGATTATTCCAGAAGCAGACTTTTACTTTTCATTGAAAGACAATTTACAAAAAAATCGAGTTTTTATGTGTAATGAGAAACCAAGAAACCATACTAGACCTGGTGTCCCAGTATTCCTGCTACACCACTCACTGCCCTGTAAACTCAAATCCTCAAGTCTGTCACTGCTGTGCGTAAAGGAGAGAGTGATGAGAATAGGGAGTGAGGGGATAGGGGTGCAGTGGCGTAGAGTTTTGCCGGCGAGGAGTTTCAGCTCCGGCGAAAAACTACACCACTAATCTTCGCCACAGCACGCAGACCCAAATATTTTACTTCTTCCACAAGTATCACAGTTGATGGCTGTGGTAAAAACTCATCGTTTCTTTTTTGATGACCATGATGAGTGGGGTCCATTCAATGCTCAACTTACGCCGAGGGGGACTAAAAGGAGCTACTGTACAAAGCAGGCTTCGTTTATTGCGGACCCCTGCTTTTATTGGAATCGATCTGTTTAATTCTGACAGACGATTTCTTATATGTAATGTATTTATACAGATTTCGTCTTGCACATTGGAAATAAGCCACTTGCTCGTGTTTCTGTAAACGTGATTGATGTTCGCGTGTGAGTGTGGCTTATCTTTAAGGAGAAAAGTTGAGGTTTAACACTCAATTTTCGTGTGGCAGCATTTACATAACAGCAGTTCCTGTTGAATACTGTATAATCCTTTTCTCAAAATAAATCAAGAGCTTTACGACACTTTTCTGACGCAGGTACGCTCAGCAGAATTGGTATCAATTTTGATTGATTATTCCTTTGTATAAAAGGAAGATGCAGAATATAGTCGTAGGCATTAGAATCATTTAACAAAACTATGAAGAATAATATCGTAGCTTCCTTTATAATACACGCTCAGCACACTTATTGGTATCAATGTTGCTTGATTGTTCCTTCGTAAAAAAAAAAGTAGAATAGTGTTATATAGGCATTCGAACCATATTCAACAAAAAATATTAGAACTTAATTCCGTGGCTTCCAACTTTGATCTCTTCGATGAAAAAATGCATTCTAATTGAAACAGACGCAAAAGTTTGCAATTATCGCAGCAGCTCTTTGCCAGATATTCCAGTCTATAATCGAACCCATTCCAAAGATAAATGAATAACCTCCAAAATAATATAATTATACCCCGAATAGAATATGCTGTGTTGCAGTCTATCACTCGGAAAATTTTAATTAAATTTTTTTCTGGAAAAAAAGACTCGCTGATCTTTTTAAAGCCATAGCCAACACTACGGTTGGGGGGAGTAAAGTTACAATAAATTATGCATGAACTGAGGCAGCAGTTTTTTCAAGTTTTGCCTTTTGTCTTCCTACAGAAATTTTAAAATTTACGCACCTTTCAAAATCGATTTTGAGTAAGTACCGGGGTTGAAACCTATTCAAAACTTTCCAGCTCGTCATTAAACGTATGTTAAGCATCTTCGTAAATGTACAGAGCTGAAGATCACGTGTTGGTGTGTTAATGATTATAATTGATGATGTCCATGCCTACCTTGGGGTATTAAATGCCTGATTTAATAGTGATGCCTTCATCCATTTTTGTTCCTGCTTGTCAAAACTTCCGTCTTTGCAGCAGATTCTCATTTCCTGACAACATCAAATGCTGCACAGCTTGATTTCGTAAAAAACTTGAAAGAAAACTGTAAGAAATTCGAGTTAATTGTCTATACTGACTGATTGCTGCCTTTTATGCTATTGAAGAAAAAAATCCTGCGCCTTGATATCCTTGAAATGCTTCAGAAAAAAATTGCATCGCGAGATTTCAAAGAAACCTTCTTTAAAATATAAAACCTAAAACCCACGAAGTGCCTTCTATTCTGAACACAAATATAAATCTTAATTTAAAGAATACACAATTCAAATCAGCTTCCGAAAAAAACACTCGTTTTTGTGTGATTGAAAGTATGATGGATTTTATTTATTACTGAGGGTAAAAGCTGAAGGCTCACTGCGGTTAAACGTAAGAATACACCAATTTTAAAATAAAGGAGTTATTCATTTTACGATTTTTCTCATAGACTCCAAGAATAAGTTGAAAATGAATTAGCTGAGGGCTATAAATACAGCACTGTAATCTGTTTTCAAATACGTTTATACAGTAATAAACAGAGAAGCATTCAAATCAATAGAGCAAGAACAGCACATGCTTTGGGATGAACAGAGCTCTATAACAGGAATGTTATATAATTACTGTACTGTGCTGTATATCACGTATGACACACCTGCTGCTGATGCATTATCCTCAAGAATCCTTCATACTCCTATACAGATGTTTTTTAAAAGTTGACCGGTTTTGTCGCGAAAATGAAACACGAAATTATACGGAATATTCTGAAAGTCATGCACGCATAAATTCGTTCACTTGTAGAATATCAATTGAGGTTTCAAAGCCTCTACAGTCCGCGTGTCTCACACTGCTGCCAGCTCGGAATAGCGTCACAGGACTCAAAATTGACTCGATTGCCAAGAAAACCCCCATAATCAGCGCAGAAAAGGCGTCGATTACACTGTCTTCTGTCCGATTTTCAAAATTCAAGACATGGTCAGCATGTCGAGTAGGAGACCTGATTATATTATTGTTGATATCGACATCGTCATCAACAGTCCGAAACTCCGAATGCACTATACAAATTTCGCTTCCGAAGAAACGCAAAACCCGAATGGTAGCGGGTCTCGAAACCCGCGCCGGGATGAGCTCGTTCGCAGCACGCCCGCGACGCGCCTGGCGTTGGACGAAATCCCGACTGCTCAACTCTCTCTGCATGTCGACGCATCCAGGGCGTGGATCCCGCGGCTGCATGAAGAAAGAAAATCTTTCCTTTTTTTCCTTATTCCTCAACGCGTACAAATACTTTTTTTTTTCCGCAAGTTCAAGATTCTGCTGCTGGTCCGCGCACGACTAAACAACTCATCGTGCTCTCACGTTGGCAAAAATAATTTTTACGTAATATATGAATGCAGTGAATCCGCATAGGATATGATGTGTAGTTTGCTGTACTATGAATACCCCTGACAAATTGTGATCTTAGATTGCGACTTTAGATTATATGGCTGCAGTGAATCTGTATAAGATATTATGTGTACTAGTACTGTATACTGTAAATACCTCTGACAAATTGTGATCAATTTTTCATTTCATCAGCACAAAATCCATTGAAATGTGACTTGATTTTCTATGAATGGAACATCAAAATTTGTGTCTATCACCAACGTCAAATACCATTTTCCATGTATATTTTCTATCCGCGATTGTTTGGTTCGTTAATTATCTCGTATAGGAAAACAATAGTATGCTCATTGTTGAAAAGCCATTTACAGTACTGATGTAGTTCAGACTGATATTTCAGAAATTAAAAAAACTTTCTGAACGACTTATTGGGAAAAATATATTATCAAATCTCAATTGCTCCATTTTATGATTTTTTTTATTCAAATTCAATCTGCCATTTGTGAAAAATTATTTTCAGGGTTCAGCCTTTCAAGTGATTCATCAATAAAATCGGAGATTTTCTGCTTTACAAGGAAATGCTTAGTTTTGAATGTACAGTACATGCATACTGATCAAATAAATAAATTTGAATATTGCAAAGCCATGCATGTTAGTTCAACACTTGATCTTTTGGCGGCAAATGCATGTATTTCCTCATAAAATTTGAATTAAGTGGTATTACGTCAAAATATTCTTTGATTTGAGATACTATAATGACTCATCATGTACACGGCCTCTTTGAGATCCATTCTCTAAAATTGGATTTTTTATCCGTAGAAAAGCATTGAACATCAGTAAAGCATTAAACGTTAGTGCTGCTTCTGATGTGACTATAGTTCTTCCTTCTCAACAAATGGAAAGGACAGAAAGTATGCCAGCTGCCATAAAACATTTTTGGTGATCAAATGTCGATATGCTTGTATGGCATTGTGAACTTCATCATTCAATAATGGAGGTTTTCGAAAATGATCCACCCTGAACACAGTAAAATATATTTCCAACAGTGTTTCCCAATTTCTTCTCAACAATAGATCTGCACTCCCATGTTGCTCGGAGGTCTATTGGATATTCATTCTTTACAATAAAAAAATGTGTTCATGGTATTAGTAGGCAAATCTTAATTCAGACTAACGTTTATCAAGTACGCATGTGTTGAAGACAAAAATTAAACATCATATCATTGACCACAACATTTTTGAAGAAATCGTTTACAGTACAGTATATGGCCTCTGACAGGAAAAGGACCTCAAATTATTAGCGATACAGTCATAAGTTAAAAAAAATGCAAGAAAGGCACGAATGACTGCTGATCATAACCATTCAGCTGTGGATAAAATAAAAACCGGAAGCTTATTATAAGAGCTTGAAGAGTCGCGGTCTAATCGGTGCTGTACATCGAGTCATTGATTGCCAGGGTTTATTCTGCAAATTTCTGAATTACGAAGATTGCACTTGGATAAATGTGGAAGCGAAGTTGGTAGATTGAAAAAAATCACCGATGCTTCAACGTTTTTCAATGCGCTATTTCAGCTAGAACACCCGTTTTTCCAAGGGACAGCAAGCACATCATACTCAACAATAAAATTTGAAGAAGCTAATTCCTGCGAAGAAAATTTCCCGGAGTTTCTTACAACCCACAACTCTATGAAGCACACGAGCAAATACGAGAAGTCGTGTCTCGACTTCAAATTTCAAGCATTTCCTTCGCAGACATGAAATAATCTCAGTTTGGATGAACCACTGACTTACAGAAACCTGTAAAACAAAACGAGGCAATTCCATATCTGAATGTTGACCACAGAATCAAAAAGCCATATGCTCGTGAGGTACACATCCATCAACCTATATTTCATTTTGCAGCCACATCACTGACGGAGGACTTGGAACCAAGATGTTGAATAATAATCGAAAATTTCGTACCGAGGTCGAGAAACGAGTGAAGTCAGGTAGTTTTTTCTCTTTCTTTCCGAAGAATTTTTGATAAGATGCATTTCAAGGTATCGACAGAGTCCGACTCAACGATGAACGCTTTCATGGCACTCCGATCAAGCCTAATCAGACCGGAACAATCGTTATACGAAATTTTCTGTAGTTCATTCATCGAAGCTTAAAGGATCTTCAGGATAACCCCAAACTCTGGAGCGCAACAAAATCAACGTTTGGCTCGATCATAGAAAAAGCTCTAACATTTTAGAATAACGAAAATTCAGCACCTCTGGCTTTGCTATTCAACATTCAGACGATGAAAAAAAAAAAACTACACCCAGGATCGGAACAACGTCACAAAGCAGCTGATTTCGCGTAAGTATTCAGTTCGTGTTGATGTCGACTTCCACTTCGGCATCACTTGTTCATATCCACTAACTAAGCCTCCAGCATTGGTTTTGCAAGGAAAACTCAAATCAAAAACCGACTCCATCCCTAAAATCATAGAAAAAAATATCCTGATTGCAAATGGGGAATGATCCGCATTAAACCGTAACTATAAACAAGCAGGTGCACTTGATACGTCAGTTCAAAAAATTCTTTTGGCAAGTTCCCAAATTAATTCCCGAACACAAGCTCACCCTTAAAATTCAGTCATGACCACTCAGTCATTTTGAGGTAACAATGGAAGATGCTGGCACGGTGCCAACGCTAAGGGGAAGCTCAAGGAAATAAATATAAAGATTCGAACCTTCGCAGAATATAAAAACAGGAATCTAGATGTTTCCGCGTAAGCCAGAATGTGCAGCAGCACTTTCTCACACGAAAAGAAAAAAAACGTGATTTTACACCACCAACCGAACGAACGAGCAATCACCAGATAAAGCTGACAAACCGCATAATACAAATACCTTACTCGCCGTTTTCCCGCGACATACAAAAATAATTTCCTCGAACTATCAACATAAATCGCGATAGTAACAAGAATACTCAATTCCTCCAGTTCTGTGTTCTAAAAATATTTGAAAAAAAAAAAAAATTCAGAGGAGTGCCTCGACGTGACTCGTTCTGGGATGGTGAGGCACATTCTCGCCGGAGCCGGATCGCACGCCGTCAGAACTCCTCACCCCTGCGCCCCCCATCCCCTCACGCCAGGCACCCAACACTCTCGCGTGGCTTCCTTCTCCGGCGAGAAACTACACCACCTCTGGGATTTCTCACGTCACAGAGCACCAGCCTTGCCGCTCGAGTTCCTTTCGCAGGTCAGCCTCGTCGAAAGATTTCGAGTTCAAACTGGTATGCTTAAGCTCATTGTCACGATCACTCGTCACCGTGGAGTTGTCGCTGTCGAATGATCCCGGTCGATAGCTCTGTTTGGCTGCCATTCCAGGAATGGCTTTCTGAGAGAACCGGACTTTGTTGCTGCGAATCTCTCCTGAAGTGCCCAGGCTCGTCGGAGCTTCGCTAGAGGAATCATCGCTGTTCTCTGGGCACGGGTTCATGTGAAGTAGCATGGATACTTGATTTTGCAAAGCGAGCATCAATGGTTTGTATCCAGGACTATATAATAAAAAGAGCGAGGTTAAAATTATTCCCGCACAGAAATGTTTTCAAAAATTACCATTGGGTATCGGTCCAATTCTCAAGATCTTTCAATCCTTTTTGCAGACGAACAAGCATTTCCTGAGACAAAGCCGATGTTCTAGCTGCATTTAACGTTCTTAAAACAGCCATTGCATCTTTCAGTAGCACAGACACAAGCAGCGACCATTCTAAGCAACCGCCTTCCTGGAACATCTGTAGCATGTATCTGTAGGGATGGAATGAATACGACAGATAATCAACATCATGTCGAAAAAAAAGAGAGGTTATGCTTAATACAACATATTTTCAATTTACTGGCGATTTCAAGAAAGCCTTAAGAAGAGCACGAATACAAGGACATTCACGCGCTAGATACCTATAAAAATTCAAAATTTCTAGATTTTCAAGTACTGTACTGTAGGCATCTTTTTTCGGTCCAGAAAACACATGAAAAGCACCTTAGCTGAACTTCAGCCTGCTGCGGTCCTTTGCAAGTCATTTCTTGCGAAAGCTGCTCAAGTATCGACAGATTTGGCATTGCCTCCCAAGAGTTCGACTTCGATTCGGCGGGCTCGTCTCCGTTTCTCTTGGCATATTCCCAGTCATTGCTGCAGCTGCCGCCCCACATTGAAGTGCTCATTTCGTCTTCAGATTCCCTCAAGCTCATGGCGCTCTCGTTTTCTGTGCGCGACATTTCGAAAAAACATCTCCTATTGACTTCATTCAGAAAAACTTGAGTTTTCAACATGAACAAAAAATGTTGAAGAAGCTACGATCAGCTGTTTCCAGAAAAAGAGGAGCTCCTCTATCTAGGCACAATTCGAGCACTCATCGTATACGTCGAACCATCTTAAAAGTCTCAATAAAAATGAAAAAAATCTTCAGTGCCAACAGTCCGTAAAAATGATTACTCTAACTCGCTTAGAAAAAATATTGACGGGCCTTACTTAACATTAGCGAGACAAACATCCAAATCCTCTTTCGGCATCGGATTTCCATTGATCATTTCTCCACACTCTGGAACTAGGTGAACGCCCACGCAATATTAACATTTACTTTCCCGGAGGACGGGAAGCAGAAGGGGAATCGTATAAAATCAAGAAACATCTTCTCCTTTCTCGACATTCGCCCCTCCTGCCCCACCTCAACAGGCCACCAAGTTAATCGCACAAATTACACCTCTTCAACATCTTTTGGCAAAGTACAGCACTAAGTAAAAGATTACGAGCAGCACAACCAACCTCGAATCACATTCGGTTTCAACGGCACTTCGATAGCACTCGTACTGCAGCCATCAAACGAGTACCGATTGAAATCTCCATTAGGCGGAAGCGGTTCAGCCGGAGAATGGCTCACATAACCACTATCCCCAAGTTTTGTAGCGCCGATCAGCGTCATCGGCAAATTATGAGGATGATGACTTCCAGTGAACGGAGTGTCAATATCTAACGTCAAAGGGAACGTTTTCAAATCAATTTCGGTATCCACTGATGATGTCGTCGGTGATCTGGAGCTCTTCGAAGAATCCGCAACTAGAATTGGAACATCAGAAACAAATCATGAAAAATCCTACACAAGGGAGGAGTACGCATTATTGAAACAAATATCAATCAACAACGGATGTAAAACTCTCAAGTTGAGAGACATTGAAATACAGTACTAACATGACGATCGTTTGGGAGGCAGATAATGCGATATTGGATGACTGAGAATCGGGAATGGCCAATTAAAATCGGCATGAAGACGTTTGATGCTAGCAACGAAATCTTCCACTTTCGCCGCCTTTTCCCGTTCTTTACGAAACCAAGTTGCCAGATGGAAGTCAAGATTCGCCGCAAAATATCCTAAATCTCGGATTCTTCCGGCATTCAATAACTTTTCCGCGTGGCTCATCAGAATGGTGTCAATGAACTGCTCTTCTTCTTCGATCGTCGCGGGAGCAGAGCTTTTCCGATGGGCTCGCAATTTGCTTTCACTGTGTGGCCGCGACATTTCCTTCTGTTGATTAACGGCGTACGGATCTGGACTGAGTGGTCCACGAGTTATTCCTGCAGTACTCATGCTCCTTCCTCGTGGAACCTTGAAAATACAAAAATCCTCACATGCAATAAAATTCTCAAGGAACAAATGGCTCCTTCAAAAATACGCCCATATTCTCCATCCAAAAAAGATATTGCATGAATGACGAGATTAAAAAATCAACCGACGTACAAAAAAAAACGATTAGAAGCCCGAACAAATGTTCAATTTTGTTATTTCATCATCATACTCGAATGGATACTTGGATAGTTCGCTCAAAAAAAGCTCGCCAACCATTAATCCAGATAACCAAACCGCGCCACAGTTCACGCGGAGAAAATGCACGAATAAATTTTGTCGTGAGATCGAAACCAGGTTACTGTTCGCACACGTGCTGCCTATGCACATCTGCAGTTACGGTCACATTGCTCTCGGATTTTTAAAAGACTTCCAAGTTCATTTGACAACAAATTTAAGCTGAAGTGTAAAAGAAAATACTGCTACTTCAACGCACCTGCATAGTGCCGAGGACTAGCGATAAATCATCCTCATTTGGACTGAGCGGAGGAGTCGTGGTACTCAATCCGAACTTCGGTAATGAACCAACGGATGCACGTGGTCCTTCCGAATCATTCGGGTCTAAAGCAGTAGTTTAAACGTCACGAAATGAATTTTACGACATGAGATTCAGATATGAATTTCAAATAGTCACTTCAACTAACCGATCGCTCGCAGATATCGCACCAGCTCTTTCGACAAATCCCATCGACTCGCATCCAAAGCGGAGACAAGTAGCATCGTCGCGTATTGTCGACTCACCGAAGTTACTTCTACGTTCTGGAGGCAACAAAAAAATTCATCACATCCGTTCCGTGTCCTCACACTTTTCAAACATTTATACTTGAAGAATGACTAGATAGTTGGTAGCTACGTCAAGCAGGCCCCTTCTCAAGCATTCCATGAACAAATCTCTCGGATTTCCGGCAGCAGTGAACAGATGATGCCATAGAGCGATTTCTGACTTTCTGGAACACCCCACAACTGTTTGCAGGTAATTGGGGAATTCTTTGATAAAATCCACCACCGATGGGAGTAAGGCATCCGGTAATGGATCTTTGCTCGTCGCTTCTTCTTCCAAAACCTAAAAGGAAAAAAACGTGATACATGATCCGTCATTTACTTCATTTAAAACCGGAAGCCTACGTGGTGAAGAAGCAGTTCTAACGCATGAGGAAAATACGGCAATTGACAACAACTCCGTGCTATCTCCCACGCTGGCAATCCGAGATTTCGTTTCAACAACTGACGCAGGATGTGCTGAAGGTATACTTCACTCTGTAAAATATCAATGAATACAACATTAAGCGATAGAAAATATTCAAGGTCCGGAACCAGACAACAATGCACGTACCGTTCTTTCCAGAACGCAGAACGGAAGCTTCACATCACAGTCAGATTTAAGGGGCAATTGGATAGTGTCAGTTTCAACTCCCAATACAACCGCAGCTTCATACAACACAGCTAAAAATAATAATATTTTGTTATCACATATGCACATTCATACGTCGTGAAACAGTCATTACCCAAGGGATATATGGACACTGGAACAGGCAGCATGATTCTCTTCGCCATGAAAGACTTTTCTCCTTGATGCGGTAGCAGAGGAAGCCATATTCGCATTCCTAGTGCTCCGCAGTGTAGCCATAACGACTCCCACAGCTCATTTCTTCGAGGAAATGTTGCTTCATTCCCTGTCACCGCGTCGGTATTACGACTGCATTGCCACATATTTTCCACATTTGATGCCAGCACCGTTGGATACGCCTGCTGTATCTATTCATAGATAATTGTAGGAGCATATGATGAGGTCAATTTCTGGAAAATTTTCATATTGCCATAAAAAATCGAAAAATCGCACTGAACTGAAAAATCAAAAAGGCGACGATATGACTTTGATCATCAAACTTCAAACGACTAAGGCGATGTCCGCTTAGATCATTCGGAGGAAAAACGTTTCAGGATTTAAAGAAAATTATAAAAACTCAACCTCGGCTTGCAAAAGACGTAATAAACCACCACGGGTGATATGAGTTTTACCAGGGCTTTTTAACGTTTCAAAAAGGAAGATGAAATCGTCAACCACAACTGCTAACTAATACCTGCACAAATTGTTCAGAAAATGTTCGTAGCTAGGCTTAAACCTAATGCTTAAGAGGACGGAACTCTTCTTCCATACTCGTAGATTTATCCATCCGTCAATTTGTTCTGTACTATAACGTCATAAGAGCAGCCTACTGCTTGCATAATGGAGCTCACCCTCGATCGTTGATCGTTGACAAACGCAGGCTCGAGATCAAGCTGAAGCAAAATCAGCCGTCCGCAAATATTGATCAACACGCCCTGGATCGGCGGCTGGGAACTTTGATTCGAAACTGCGCAGTCTTTGCTCGACGATCCCGATCGCCAATAGGAAAAAGACGAGGCTACCGGGCTCACAGGAGACGTCGGTCCACTTGGATTGCTCACAGAATATCTGCTTCCACTAACGTCAACCCGCAAGCTCGTCAGCAAAACGGAAACGACGCACGCCGGATGATACACAATTGGTTGCAGATTCACTCGTTGCTTTGCGTGCAATTCAACAGCGTCTAGGATATTCATCATTATAATAAGAAATGATGCTCCTCTCAATTCAACGACCGACCAAATGTTCTTGTACGTCAGGCTAGTATCACCTGATCAAATTGACCTGACAAGATCAACCTGACTGAACATGAACTGACGTTAATTAGTCTGAACTAAGCGTAAATGACCTAACCTAATTTATACTCCGTCAAATTCGTGAGGTTGAAAATCACGGAGCCTCAGAAATTTTGAGTTCATGTGAATAGAACGAAACAAAAAGGTATAATAAAACATACGAGCATTGGATCCGGAGATTGCCATTGAATAAATGAGCAAGTAGTTATCAGCTGTACAGACAGCCAAAGTGTCGTGGTGAAGACTAAGAACAACCACTTGAGCATCGATGTTAGTTGTAGAGCAAAATGCGTGATCCAGTTTTGTATCCCGCGGATAAATACGGATTTCGTCCTGAAGCTTTTGCAAATTGTAGCAGCCGAGTACAAGATATTCTCTCCACCATAGGAGTCCGCCTGTGACGATGAAATCTTTTTCTTGAGTTTCACTCCCGAACAGCCGCCAACGCCGTAAATTCGTTGAATAATGAGCCACCCCGAAGCGGCCTGCAACTGCAAGGTAGTGACCACGCTGATCAAGCGCGGCATACTGAAAAAAAGAAAAAAAACGCACGTTGAATGTGGCATACTCAAGAAAACAATTTAATCACACACCCTCAAAGGCCAATTAGTTGCCGTATAATTGTGAGGGATGGGAATAACGATCCATTGCTTGTTTCCAATTTGGTTAGATGGCAACGTCGCTGTTCCAACATTTTGAGAGAAAACATCCTCAGCCAAAGAGGTACCAATGATCGGACTACGATCTTTCATACTCTGACGAACACCTTCCGAGCCAGCCAATTCGTTTGCATTCAAGTAAATTCGATCTTCGCCTTGCAGAAACACACGCTCTTGATAACACTGCAAACAAAGACAAAAGACAGCATGCATGAAAAATGAGAAATTCGGATGGGTTCCCAGACGATTTACTGAACCAGGTAACGTAACAGTAACTTCAGCGAAAACGCTTAGAAAATGAGTATATCTGCGAGAAATCATGCTTTGTTACTAATGAATCACCACATGTAGTGAGGAAATATGCTCACACGTCGACTTCGTTGAGGACCGCGAATGCATCACGACTTACCATGGCGGGATTCGATGTTAACGCACTCTTGATCATGTGGAAAAATTGGACGCGATAGTTGAACTTCATCGAATTGTGACTTGAAGAATCGGCTGCATCTGAAGAAGACGGGGAACGCTGCTCTTCCTTCAGCTGTCGTTGGAGCAGCTCATACGGCATGAGATTCCCATTCCCTTCTACATGATCTGAATCACTTTCAGAAGTCCGCAATCTGCCACGAGTCCGCTTCGTTCCCAAAACTGCCTCCTTGTTCACTGTCCATAACGTATAGCCTTCTGCTCCCCATTCCTAATTTCCATCAACACAGAACGATTCGAACTTCACTTGTCTCACGAAGTTCAACAATTTAATGCAACAACAAAAATTAGTAGAGAAGTATCACTATTCAGAGAAATTAAAATTACACGATACATGTGGATTCGCTCTACAATAACGATAGTCTCCGTACAACGATTTTTTTCCGGTCCCATCTCTGCGGATGTTTTAGGAATTTAGGGCTTCTCTACAGCGAAATTATTTCAGCAACAATTTTTTATGGTCCTTCAAATTTTTTTGTAGAGAGTAATCATACAAATGCTCGACGGCATCAGCGGGGTACATCAGAGAGAAAGAAAGCAGATACTGTATTAAGCTGAAATTATACTAACAATGAACGATACATTTTACCCTTCCTCGAAATTTATGCGGAATTTAAATTTCAGCACAATCAATTAAATATTTGGGATTCAATGCTTATTTTATTTGAGTAAATTTCTATCTGATGAAAACTTACCACACAACAACAATTGAATGGCACGTGCCGAGACGGATGGTACTGAGTACCATAATCCCATGCGAAAGAGCATGTCAGTAAAGATCCGTACACACTCCATAGAGCTATTCCCCCACCTCCGCCTTCCCAACACATGGCCAGTGCACAACCATCCGGGGACCATTTCAAGCTTTTCACCGGTTTCTGAGCTCCTGAATAGATCTTCTCTGACAAAACGAGCCGGTGCGATACAACAAGCGCCCCGCTGGTTTCGTCAATCGAGTAGACAACTCCTTGGGAGCTAAAATGAAAATATATTATACACGAATACACAGGTATTCCACTAAAAAGTTCTCCAGACTTGAAGATGCACTCACTCTCTTTTACCAAAAGCTATGATTCGGTATTTATGGTTCATCGCTGTACATATCGCATCGTCCACATTTGGGGCCCATATACCCTGCACTTGCTGAAATCACAATAAAAATATATACAAACTAATTTTAAATCATTAAAATACATGCATGTGCTCTCACATTCGGATCAAATTTCAGTGTTGTTGCCGTGAGAAACGCAGCCCTTCCATCACTCAACACAACAGAAAATCCGCCTAGCAATGGAGAATAATCTATCGCACTGACGTGAACACCAGCAGCTGTCAACGGAATAGCTGCAATTGACAAGGATTTAAGACCACAATGATTACCAGCGGAATTATTCTACAATCTACAATGCCTCACCCAAAGCAACTTGCTTGTCAATGCAGAATGGAACGCGTCTCAAATCCAGGCAATAATCCCGATTCAATCCTCCGTCCCAATTGAAACGTTGAATCTGAGCATTCCCGGTCGCCACCATAAGTTCGTCCCTCAGGCAAACCATTCCTGTGACACCGCCAGCGACCATAACGGTGCATTTCTGCAAAACATCCGAAAAACTGAAGGTGTTCGTCGTGAAACTCGATTAAAACATTATTCATACCAATTTAAGGGAAACAGCTGGTACTTCATCTTTAGAGAACAATTCTGAAGATCCGCGTTTCAACGCGGGATTTGGGCCTTCCAGCTCGAAATATAAATAGTCATCCTTATTCTTCGTCTCCACGCTGAAGAACAGCAAATAGTCATGTTGCGTCTGGAACAAAGAAGCAATAATTTTCAATCTTCGAGACGCGCACAGAGCAAAAGTGCCTTCCAAGTGATACTGTACGTCAAAATATACACGCACCGACAATGCAAACAGTGAGGAATCGCGTCGCCATTCCAATCCAGTGAAAGAGCCATAGAGCGGAAAGAGATCACCTGGTAGCTGATAGCAAACCAACGGCACACAGGGCTGAAATTTACAATTGTTTTCCATGATTCAAATATTTCTGAGGTATTACAGGCGCAGAAACTTACCCGATAATACCACAGCTCAATTGCTTTTTCGTAAAGTACAGCCAGAAGAACTTTATCGCGGTTACACACCACGGCGATCACAGGCGATCCAGCACCTTTGACCAGCCGTAACGTTTCCGGACAACCATTCGGGAAGTACATTTCAAATTTCACTCATCACTGAGATTAAAAAATTTGTCATGTCACGAAGTAAATACTGGAATGAATGAAAAGAAGCCTTAAATATGCTTCTCAAGGGAAAAAACGAATGAGTGCATCGGATGAGAGGATCTCATAAACAGCATCATCCTTCAGATTTATCAAGAGTGAAGCACGAGAAACTCGCGGACATAAACCATCAACTAAAAGGATTGAGGAAGGGGAATAAAAAGGCTACAAAACGATAGCAGTCAATTGGCGTTAAGGTTCACGTATACATCATTTCAGCCATCTTCGACATCTTTTTCGGAATGTGGAGGCCGTTTTCCAGATAGCCAGCTAGTTCGTCCACGCTCGACACTTCCTCATACGTAGGGTTAGCAGCCTCCTGGGAGCATGACTTTCGTACGGGTATGACATCGGTTTGAACTAAATTGGACATTGTTAGCACTGATTCACAAACGGATCCAGTCTCCTCGGTTGAGAACAGATTGTCCGGGTAAGACCGTTCGAGAACATGACAAGCTCCCTGTTCATTCTGGATAAGTCTTCCGATACGATTCTCCGGAGGGGCAGAACCAGATCTTTTCGATAGAGGAGAAGCACGCAAGAACGACCTTTTTGACTTGAAGATATGATCCAACTTGCTTTTGCGTAAGTAGGTTCTAGGCGGTAGTTTCTTCACCCTATTGGCGAAGTTGAAGTTCCAATTATCCTCCGATGCAGATTTATTCCTTCGCTTTTTCTTTCCAACTGTCTGCTTGGAAGATAATGAGAAGGATTCCAACTTCTTGATGCATGCATCTTCCTCAGCAGGCACAGAGGATTGCGTCCTAGGAGAAAAAAAAGGTTAGCAGGAATAAAAGTATCCAACTACGTAAAACGCACAAGGAGAAGAGTTGAGCATCTGCCTCCATGCATGGAGATTTAGGCGGCGTAATCTTCACAACACTTCATCAATAGAATTTTTCCTCTGGCAAAATATTTGCCGGCACTGAAATTAAAAATCAGAGATCACCAAAAGTTGCTCGGAAAAATGAATTGCACATGCTACTTTCGATTTAAAAACTGGATGCGCAAAAAACAGCGAGGAGCGATGAACTTCTGCTGCGAACTGTTAACGCTCAACTGGCCTGAAGACCATCAGGCACCTGAGTGGGTCACTTGCGTCTTCTTGTTTAACCAGTGAAAGTGAATTACAGTATTGTCGGATTAATCTATCCTGAAGGGCGTAAAATCTCTCACTGGAAAACTACAGTACTGTGCATAAGTATAGTAAAGTAGCATTCTGGAATGGCAACTCTCTGGTCACCCAAAAATAATTGGAAGACCTCTACCCAACTTCATGAACTCCACAACTATTTAGTTCCAATACAGCCAAGTACAGCAATTGTCCCCTGCCCAGCTTTAAATTTATTTTAAATGGAGAAGAGACTAAGCTTTACTTACTCCCTCAAGATTATGGGGTAACTGCAGCTATGCTGAAAATCATTCACTCTGAAGTGGATGTTATCTGATAAGGGCCAATTGTACGGCTATTTTTGGACTTACAAATTGAATTTCTCATCAGTAGAAGAGCCTAATCCTTCTCAATTATAAGTTATCAATGCAGCAATAATTCAGACACAATTTATTTTAGCATAGAATGTGTACTTGAATTAAAAGCTGGACATGATATACTGTATTTACTTGAGTACCAGGCACACCTTTTTTTCTCAAATTTCAGAAGAAAAAAGGGGTGGCACATCAGCATCATAAGTGGGTACAAATTTTCCAAGAAGTTTTTGGAAGTTGTGTGCATTATACTTGATTATGATGGAGAAATTTGGAACAAATGTAAAAAGCAAACTTTTTTGTACTGAAACAGTAGAAAATTGATCAGATTTTTGTTCAATTGATGTATAAAGTCAATTTTTTGTTTTTATTTTTGAAATTTTGTGGCTTCAGATTCACTAAAAATAGGGGTGCATGTTTTCCTTGGGGATAAGATTTTAGCAAAATTTTCAACTGAAAACCCCCTGTGCATGCCTTACTTGAGGGCACATGGTACTCAAGTAAATACAGTAACTGGTTTAATTAACAGTTGTCCATCCCAAGTTTATTCATGGTACTTTTTGATAAAAATCCTTTAAAATAAAAGATTTGAATTTTTACATTCAATTAATGTATTTTCTGATTGCAGCATCTTCAAAAAATGTCATGTGTAACAGGAGAAAAGAAGCTAGAAGGCTTGTTTCCAATCCATGGCTTGAAATTTGGGCTGCCCAGTCAACACTAACGGATGAAATTAGCTGAATACTATAGGGTAGAGAGCATTTGAATTAATTTAAAGCAAGTTTCAATCCAGAGATTTTTCATGAAAATGTCGAATGAAACTTCTTTATCTCTATTTTGTCCTTCCCTTACAAAACATGTTTCAGTTGTTATGCATAAAACAAAAGAATTTGCAGGCAGTTATCGTCCCAATTCAATAAATGAACACATTTCTACCATTTCATCTTTCATTCCGGCCCAAACGCTCCAGTCGATGCCACACCCGAAACATTAAGGAACCAAAATTGAACGCAATCAAAAATTCGCGTTTCCCCAAAAGTCTCAAGATCTCAGTCACAATAAAAATGGGCGCGGATTCCATCTCCCCCTTTCGTCTACTTCCCCGGCAAATCTCGCCACCTACTCGAACATTTATAGAACATAGGTACAAGACGCGGGAAACAAAAGATCGACACGTCATCGCCTCAAGGACGAGTGCAAAGAATTCACGAGCTTTCCGATCGTCTCCGCCGCAATAGCATCCCTACGCAACCTCATCAGGCAACTTCGAGAGGGATTCATTGACCAGTAGTAAATTGTCACACTATCGTACAAACACTTCCATCGATCAGGGGAAAGTCGCAACGAAGCCATCATAGAGACTACAAAAGAGAGAAGTCTGAACAGAGTCAGTGCGCCGGCCTTTTCACAGCAGAACTCAACACAGTAGCGAAAAAAAATAATGATCCACAGAATGCGCAAGATGAGAATTCCGAAGCTTCAAAGTAGCAGCGCTCTACGATAAGGGGGACCAACGTTCGAAATGTTAAAACTGAGCTTTGGCGCACATGCCGTCCTTGGAATGGGAACGAGACGATTTAAGGCCGGCCAACATACATTAGGACTCTTACTGATCCATCAGATTTGGTACGCGAGGTCTGGACCCGCGGTAGAAATTCTGTCTGTAACCGCCTCTCCCGCCGCGGTAGCCATCGTTGCGCTGCATCCCCATTCCACGTCTGTACCCACGGCCGAAGCCCCGACGAACCGAAGAAACGCCGAAGGTTTCAGCATTCAGTTTGCGCTCATTCTTCCAGTCTGGACGTTGACTGCTGCCACGCGACTTCTCCATGGCCTCGCAAGATATTTTGTCGAAAAAGCTCTTTTCTTTGTCGTAAAATTGCTTGGCATCCTCCTCATCTTCTTGCTGCGCTTCGTTGACCAGTTCAGCGTCTCCATTGGCGGTGGCTTCGACATCATCGGACGAAGCGGGACCGTTGAGACTTAGATTGCCGAGACCGGACTTGACATTTTCAAACTCAGCATTTGCAGTCTCGAAATCGTAGTCATCAGTGAATTTCAAACGAGATTCCTGTCGTGCCGGCTCCAAATGCCCAACGAGTCCTCCACGACCTCTTCCCCGACCGAAACGCATCCCCGGGTGGTGTCCACGGTAGCCCTGATTTCCCATATATCCACCTCCTGCTCCTCCTCTTTAAAAATAAAAAGTATAATGTAAAATATATACTGCATGTAGTTCATCTGGAAAACCCAGAAAAATATGTAGGTGAAATTATATTCACAGGAACATAAGTTCGGATTCTCATTGTTGAAAACGCTAATGACTACCCCCGGAAAATTTGCGAAGTAGGTACAATACACGCTTGTCGAAGATGATGTATGATGCAGGAGAATGAAAAATACTGCACCTGGTTTTCTGATACACAAAAATTCCACGATGGCCCCGTTCGGCTTTCGTATGATTACATATAGCATTGCTCATTCGCAGATTAATAGAAATCGAGGGCGAATTGAAAACGGCATGAATCAGAGCAAATTATCGTAGTTGAACTGTGACTCCAGATTTGCCCAGACAAAGAAATTTTCGTTGAAATGGACAACTTCGGAGAATCCATCATTGATTACCTACCTTTTTATGGGCTCTCGTGGCAAAGAACGAAACGCTTTGAGCATTTAAAATTTTCAAAAAGCAACAAAGATAAAAATAAAGACGTACCGGTAATACCCGTCATTACGCTGGACGTAGCCACCTCCGCCGCCACTTGATCGACGATCATTATAACTTTGTTGATTTCTGTGCACCACATTGTCGTTTCGTCGGTTCATAGCTTGGTCGCGACTGTCACGATGTTGGTATTGCTGATGATGCTGCTGCTGACGATTATAATGAGATGGTTGTTGTTGGACAGGCGCTTGTTCATACTTTTGCTTGGCTGGTTGCGTGCCTTTAGGGACTTCCTGCTTCAACGCTTCCTCCTTCGGTTTTTGTTCCTCTTTCTTCGGTTTGGCAATTTGCACTTCCATCACTGGCTCATTGCGACGAGGTTTTTCCGGTTGTGCTACAAATACAAAAGTATTTCTGTCAAAATTTCACGCATTGAAAAAATTTCAAGTCTTCACGATCTTCTCAATTATACCGAAAAGCATGTACAGTATGCGATAAAACTTCTTTCGAAATTCAGCTAAACAGGGCTACTTACTTCTTGATACTGCTTCCGGGGTCGGTTTCGAAGATTTTTTCGCGGCCGAAGGTGGGCTCACAGCAGCGGAAAATGTACGCGGTGGAGGTTGAGGCGGATGAACCTGTTCGAGTGTTGGTGGGGGTTGCCGAAAATCTACTCCACTACCGATCACCCCGGCGGATTGGTTGGTCGGGGTAGTCGTCGGCACGCCGGGAGCAGCCGTATTCGGAGGGAAAGACGCCGGCATCAAACCATCCCAAGCTGGGGCACGCGTTTGAGTCGGAATTGTAGGCGGGGGAGCAGACATTGCAGGCATGGCGGGAACAGAAGGAGGCGGTTGGCTGAAAGGCAGCTTGATCCCCATTTGCGTCGTTGGCGGCAAAGACGTTGGCTGTTGCGATGGAATTGGCGGCGGCAAAGTATTCGGTTGCGGCATCGGCGCAACAGGCGGTGCGGAGTGTTGAACAATCGCTGGGTCATCGGGAAACGACGACACCAAACGGACATGTTTGATATCGGATCCACGAAAGATGATGTAAGCATAAACTTCATCACGCGCTGCAACAGGCCGGTCCGTTTGGCGATCCTCCGTTCCGTAAGACTTCACATCCGAAAGAGTCACAGTAGAATCGTTTTGGTCAATCGTGTATAGAACGCCTTCGTAGCGGATTTCCGCATTAGATATCAAACTGATGCGGCTTCCGACGTAGCCGGCCATTGCAGTATGCTTTCTCGCACCTTAACTGCGCCGCAGATCTATAACAGGAAACACAGAATTAGAAACCAAAATCAAATTCATATTTCCATGGCATCCGTGGTTTATCTTTCGGACATTAATCATTCTACTGCGCTCTCACACAACCATCAATGCTTCAGCTATCCAAAAGTTCGAAATACATTGAAAACGGCGCGATATGTCAGGCATACGATTTAAACGTTCAATGGTTCAATTCCTTCAAAATTCAAAAACTTTCAACGCACTCCACGGAGCTTAGGGACAGGCGTTAAACCTGAATTTTAACTGCAACTTTGTTAAACCACTCGGACTTCTGAGGCCTTGCGGTGTTAATGCGATCGAATAGATGCGATTAGAGGCCTTGCTATGTAAATCCTCGGATGAATCCATCTGTACTTCACTATAAAACAATCAATCCAGTCGTGTGGTTAACCAGTGTCTCGAATCGATCAATGAACTTGAAATCATAGAACTTCACATCCGTCACTCAAGAATAAATCATCAGAAGTACTGTTCTCGGATGAAAATCAAACTTTACAAGAAGATAAAAAAAACCCTGATGCGACTTAAACCCTAAGATTGATAGATATTCGCATTCGAGAATCGGGAAACTCAGAAGAGTAACATCATCCTCACACTTCACGGGATACTTCATGGACACCAAACAAAGATTATCGCCCATCTTCCATTTGGATTTCATTAACTTTTTCGCCGTCAAGGTGAACTTTCCCAGGAAGCAGGAAAGGCAGACGGAACATGAATCAATATCCAGGTGGGTCATTTGAAAATAAGCCATGATTTGAAACTTTAGACATAGGTGTCACTCTACGTATTCCAAAGATCAAAACTGAACCTTGACATAATCCTCCAGCTGTTGTACAGTACAACAGTATATGCAGCTACAGTATTATCCGAAGTCGTACAGAACTTGATTGTATGGCGACTCATGTGTATACAGTTAATTTTATATATACAGGAGTCAGAGATAGTTACCTTGCTTGTTCAAGTTCTGCATGTACTGTAC
This sequence comes from Notodromas monacha, assembly GCA_905338405.1. Lineage (NCBI taxonomy): Eukaryota > Metazoa > Arthropoda > Ostracoda > Podocopida > Cyprididae > Notodromas > Notodromas monacha. The sequence continues at coordinate 29,009 of CAJPEX010000937.1, forward strand.
TATACTGTAGCTCAGTTCTCAAAAATAAAATTCATGCAAGTTTCAGCGAAATAATCTGCTTCAGCGGCTTTACGCATTATAGGATTCGTATTGGGAATCGTATTAGTTCAGCTATTCAATTTGAATATATATGGTACGTAGTTTCAACCATTCTACACAAAACTATACCTGATACAGTATACACTATTATCATAAATAATCAATGGGGAGTTATTGGAATGCGCTATTGCAGTCTGTTGAACATGATCATCCTTTATTTGGAAGTTTGTGTAGATAAATCATGCTGTACACACACATATATATACAGTGGGCCCCTGACTTACGATGGGCCCATGTTACGTCCGTTTCATCTTACGACGCTTTTCTTAAATTAAAAAAACCCCCGACTTACGTCGGGGTTTCATGTTACGACTATAAAAGCCCTTTGACTTTCCCCACTCCAGTCTTCCTCTCGTTTCCAACCACCCCACCAAAAAAGCCAGTAGCAATGGAGGAATTATTCCTGCCACATTATTTTTTCCTACTCCTTGCATAATAACACTCCATTCAAAAATTGTAGAACTTAAACAGACTCAAAATCAAGCTTTAAAGTATGAAGGATGAACTCAAACAATGTCAACACTCAAAATGTGTTTATGACATGAAATTTTGGGCACAGTAAATACACTATTATCATAAATAATCAATGGGGAGTTATTGGAATGCGCTATTGCAGTCTGTTGAACATGATCATCCTTTATTTGGAAGTTTGTGTAGATAAATCATGCTGTACACACACATATATATACTGTATGTCTATATTTATGAAATTAAATAACAGATTCTTCACATGTTTCATGTGTGGGTGCATACCTGGATATCAAATATATACAGTATATATATTTTTTGACATCCACATATGCACCCGCACATTTGACGAATCTGTTATTTAATTTCATATCACCTAGGTGTCACTACAGTATTTCTAGAAATCCAGAGTCTAGACTATCTAGATTCTATAGAGGTTCAGGCACGGATTCCTAATACTGTATATCTCATCAGAATTGTCAATTTATTGCCGTTTTATTTATCAAGAACCGTCAAACCCTCAGTACGTGTTTTGGCTATGAAAAATCTTGCGTTAGAATAATTGCATGAGGCAAGTCTATGCTGGGAACATTTTTACGACGTCGCATCGCATTCGGGATTTTTACGAAGTTCGACAATAAAGTGGGGGAAAATTGCTTACTATTGTATATACAGTATGCATTCGACATTCCGTATTCCTTAAATTAAAGAGACGACTAATTCTGCGATCTATGCATTCACTTTCGTGCTGAGTATGTATATGTACCGTATATCAGAGAGCGAAAATGCTGATGATTTTAGAAATTATCTAAAGTGATGATTATCTGATTTTTCCGATGCTGCTGGATGAATGAATTAAGTAGATGAAAAGTTTCAGGCACAAATTGATTGTTTTTTAACGTTTTCTCGAGCGACGAACTGTGGGAGGAAGATGAATGAGAACTGTGCGTGTATTCCCGGCGTGTCCAGAAAGCATATAAAGGCTGTGGCCGAAAAACGGAGTACAGCTCAATATATGCTGTATATAAGTTCGTTGACCATCGATGAACAATATGAATGACACACCAACGCGCATGTATAGTAAAGAGAGAAGAGAAACGCGTTTTCCCGGCCCATAATGCAGGACAATAATATACTCGCTTGTCACGCTGCTGACCATGCAACGCGTGAACACTGATCGTGTAGGAAATCAGTCAATTCCATTTTTGGGGCGAACGCAGTCTGTACGCCTTTTTTTTTGTGGGTGCTGATGGTGTGGCCTCGGGTCTTCGCGATGAGGGCTTGGTTCTTAAACTTCTTATATACTTGCTGCTCATATACTTGTACTGTACCAGGTATAATACAGTGAAATATACAAAGTCGGACAAGTATGTACAATATTATTATAAATATGCGAAATATGGTGATTCGCGGCGCGAGTCGTGGCTCGATCTGTCTTGGAACTTGGTAAACCGTGTATCAGCATTCACTCAATCGCTCGCGTTTATGCGAAACTTCGTTGTCTCTGTATATAGCTAATCTGTAAGCCTTTCCCGGCTCACAATTTGTGTTAAAATTTGCTCTTGCTTGCGGATTACTCGCCAAATTATTTTTCTAAACCATGCATGGCAAATATTCGAACAGCAAATGGAGCAACCATTTTAAAACGCTTGCATCTCCATGATAAATTAATCGGAGCTCGTTTTCTCCTGGAAATCGGCTATGACGTATTGAAATGGTGAATGTTCTCAGGTGAACAACAGGAAAGAATTTTATGACGATATGATCACAATGTTTGTTGAATGATTTGCTATAGTGGGCATTATTCTTCCACAGAATCTACAATGAGGTTTATGCAGTACAGCGAAAAGAATGTAAATATATGAGATGACCATGAATTCGAGGAATGTCCTGACCCGTAAAAATAAAGGTACTCTTCATCCAATTGGATCAGCTACGGATTTTTTTGCATCATATTTCGAAGAATTGGTGATCAGAGAGTCTTTTTAGGGTGAGGCTTATACAGAATATTGGTTCATAGTGTCTGAAACATCTTTAGAGCTGATCAAATGACACGGTTTATTTCAGAAATACCGTGCGTCAACAACGACGTGACTATCGATCGATAGATAACCTGCATATAGCTGAAAATTTGGTCTTTCATAAAAATAAATCATTTTCCCACTATTTGTAATTTTGTATAGTAAGTGATTTGTGAACGAGGGAATATTCGACGGCCAGAATCTCATCGTTCAGCTGTAACTTCAAACTTCTTCCAAAGATAAAATCTACCTCGTCATTGAAACAATTTGCGACGAGCAAAGAATTTTCAAAATATTTTTTCCTTCAATAGACTTGGGATCTGAGAATCAGCGCGTTTTTTTGGAAACTGGAAACTTCAACGAAAATTTGAATATTGATTCCTTTCGTATCACTTATTTCCAGCAAAAGCTTTTCTCGAGACTTCGTAAAGTCTCGAAATTCCTTATCTACGCGTATTCTTTACAGATTTTTGCTTGATATTTCATCGTTGAACTCGAATTAATTTCTGGAAAAAAAGCTCATTTATCGGAATCGCGAGATTTCAAAAGAATCTTCCCGCATGTCATGAGCAACTTGTCTCAATTCCTGCGGGAAACCACTTCACAACTTACACACGTGTAAACGACAACACATTATTTATCCGACTTGTCTGTATGTGAAAGACAAGATACTGTAGTAAATTTTCATCTATTCACCAGCAATAAATTCTTCCAGTCAAGTAAGTTTCGTATTTGAAAGAAACGCAATAGTAATCAGTTCTGCATGCTCACATGAAAAGACTGCAATTTAAGTTTATGGCAGCCTAACTGACACACTGTACATTACCGTATTTATAAAAAAGAGTACAGTAGTAAAGTAACCAAAGAAAGCCTGTGTTCCGTTATTTCGCGATCATCCTCATTTTTAATTTTCACAACAAAAACCGACGTACAGATTTATTTCACCTCTTCATTGTAGTTTAAAAGACTAGTATGCTACAGAAATTATATTGAAAAAATACGAGCTCGTGTTCATGAGTCTTTCGTCTCTATAGTTTTCTTACAATGTTAGATTAATCGTACGTCAAGTCGAGCGAGAGAAGACTTCGGAAAATGAATGCAAACAAATGTACGTACTGTTGTACTTCCGACTCTCAAGGAAAATAAATCCCCGTGTTTTTCTTTTCTTTTCGTGTGCCTTAGCTGAAAGAAGGTTGTATTTGAATGGTAGTGATTCCTGCTGACTTGCAAGTGCTTCTGAAGCGCGTTACTAGACGGGTAATTTATTGCTGGGATGAGCAAGTTGATGTACGTCGCGGCGGGCCCCAAAGAAAAGTATTCTTCTGCCGTACCACCCACGGGAATGAATCAATCCTCTGCAAAAAAAAATTGCTTTCCAGTGTTTATTTTTCAAATTATTATTTTTTTGAACCTGCGCAGAATCTCCAGCCGAACAAGGGGAAGCACCGAAGTTTACCAAGGACCGAGAAAAATAAAAACTCGTGGATAATCTGTATATGCACTCTACGTAATGAACTTCGAGAAATTGTCTGAAAAATGAACTCGTACTAGTACATCTAATTCTTGTATTCTTAAATTGCACCTTTTTCTGTAAAATAGACTGCATGAAAAGGGAACATGGTTTTTCTCAATTGAGGTTGATGATGTGGGAATAGGATATGAGGCCGTCAGTTTAAAATTTCGAGTGAAAAAAGCTCTTCTGTAGAAAATTCTTGATTTTTTTTGGGCCTTTCGTTCCTTATTTCGGAGTACAGTACACTTGAAATTCTCTGAGTCAAATCTCCCTAACTCAAATTTCAAGAGAATCTCTGGTCAATTCCCTTCAGAAGTTCAGACTAAAGCACTTAAAGCCCGCGAAATTAAAAACTTGTTGAATCTAATGTACCTTTTTTAGTCAAAGTTCCTGCATGGCCTTTGTGTTATTAACCAGGGGTTGAATTTGAGTCAAATATCAATGTAAATTATTAGCTCAATGTTTCCCGCATGATTAGGGATTAAACAATTCCTTGAACAAGGAAGCCATATGCAAAGAATTATTCAAGATTCATTTTACTTCATTCAAGTACAGAAATCAGGTAATATTCGCTTACTCATGAACTCTTGAAGTTTAATTTTAAGGAACTCCAAGAAAAACTCAACTTATGGGTGGTGTTCTTGAGACAATTAGCTTTTCACTCTCAGAGAACTTATGTTAACTGATGCCTCCCTGTGCTCGAGTTAAAAATAAAATCCGGACTTCATTCATCCTTAATGCAGAAAAAAATGTTTGCGACTCTCATCATGGTGCTTTTCATCCTTATCCCAAAATCCCACCGCAATTTTTTTTTGCCGCTTCTTCAAGTGCGATATCATCTGCACAGAAAATTGAAATCAACAAAGATTCAAGAGCACAAAATAACCTATACCTGAACTTATGCTGTATTCAAGAATAATTTGAATCAACGATTATCTACTTTAAGACTTTCACAAAAGCAATGGAATATGAGCTATACTGTATATGTACAGTAAAATGCATAACAATTATCCACGTAACCACGTTAAGCTCATCACCAAAACAATGGAATGAATTATATCATGTGAAATGTATGTACAGTAAAATGCATATCACAGAATTTTCCTACTTGCCTTTTCATCCATCGCCAACCTCGTCAAGGATGGAACAGCCCGGCTTTTTCTTCCGGTTCTTCGCCGTCTGTCACTAAAGTGCGTCGAAAAGAGTGCGTAAGGATTGGCTTCGGCAGCTAAGGGAAGTGAAGAGGCTTCAGAGTCTTTTTATTCTTTTTTATTTCACTTCAATAAAATAGAGTAAAACGAAAAGTGAAAACTGCCTGCGCGATTCGTTTTAGTTACGTATTTGCTTCGCGAAGCCGAGTTCCGTGTTCAGCTGCTGGTTGCTTCGGACGAGTGGCCACACCTTAACATTCGAGCAAGTAAGAATAACCATCATCACCGTGAAGAAAATCATTCTTCTTCCAATTTTTTTTATAAATACGCATTTCGTTTTTTTTTGTACGAACAGGAATTGTGAGTGAACCGTAAATTGCCGATTGGCAGCAATGCGAGTGAAGAATTGCAAGTACAATATGCAGTATAATCAGGAAAAATCGAACATGATACTGTTCTTACCTTACATCCAAGTACGTGATATACGAGTGTATTTGTCGTACAAATTCCCTGATGGTGAAAATACATAAAATCTTGCATGATCCGCACGATATTCTCATAGGAGAATATAAATGTATTCTTCGATTTCGAATTCACGCGAAAGAGAGGGCAGTTTTATTTTAACGATAAAAATTTAGAATTTGTACTAATTCAGAAGTGGATATTTTTCTCTCGTAACGGAGTTTCGCGTTAGATTTCGCGATTTTTTTTTCTCCGCTCGGTATTTGTTATGCAATTACAAGTGCAGTAATTCCCCTGTCAGGTTTCGTTCCGTTGCATTCCATTGCAGTTGATGATGGGAACTAACTGACGATATGCTTGTACACTAAGTCCCTAGTATTACGGCTCTCCCTAACGTCTTTTAATGGTGATTGTGCTTCTGTTTCACTCGCTAATGACCGTTTGCCGACTACATTGTTATTAGCAATCTTTCAGCGATATATATATATATATATATAACGAGATTGCAGTGCAACACGCACGAATCGTGGAAACAAATGGCCATAGATACAAGTTAATTGCATCCTATCAAAGATCGGCATTTCTGCTACGAGTCCGTAAACACTCATCATTACTTATCAAGATATGTTGATGAATCGATCATCAATTAAGAGCTAGTTTACTCAGATTGCTGGTTACGCGTCGACGAGCGTCACATTTCTCGCATTTAATTTGCATATTGCGTCAATGATTTATCCGCGTGGCGTTAATAGGGATGAAGTGGTAAAGTAAGAGAAATCTACTTAAAAAGCTTCAAATTTGTTTACAGTAATACTGCATAAATACAAGGGTCAGTCAACCCTCAGTTTAGTACCTCCCAATTTAATGCCACCCTTTGCATATAGCGAATCAAATTTCCCTGGTACAAATCTCTCTTCATTATGTTTTTAAGAAAAAGCCTGATTTAGTGCCAATTCACTCAGTGCCACAAGAAATATTTGTCATGTTCAAAAAAAAGGGCAGACATTGAAATAAACTTGGGCATTTTTCCAAGGACATCATTGGATTACAAGACTTTTGACTGAGAATCACATCCCCATGCTGACATAAATGTGAAAACTCAGGATAAATGTGAAAAATCTATTTTTGAATTTAAATTATTGAAATTCTTTTTTTTTGCATGTTATCCTCCTTCATTGGAAGGATAAAAAAATTGGAAGCTTTTGTGGAAACATTGGTGATTCCTTCATGATGGCACTTGTTTATATAAAACTAACTCAATTGCACACAAAATCTTGAGGAACAGCTGAGATCTTTTACTAGATGTCAAATATTTAAAAACCTAATACAGTACATTCTGCCTTGATACATACAGTATTTTGAAATAAAATATTAAAAAGTACCTTTGAGCTTAAAATTATTTATTCTGACTTTTCCTCTTATGAAACACCCTGAATAATCTAAAAATTCTGTAAACAAGCTTTTTTTGCTTTATGGAAATGCTGAAATGGCCCTCTATTTTGAACAAAACCCTCAAATCGATTTAGTGGCACCCTTGCTTAGTGCCACAAGATGTGCCACGAGAAACGGTGGCACTAAAGCAGGGTTTGACTAAGCAAATTTTTGCAACGCATTGTTTTACCAAATTGTAGGGGATAGAAGATTATTTGATTCTATTTTGGGAACGAAAATATTGCTCGTTTATTTTCTTCCCTAAATTGACAAGGCGAGGAGACCAATTTATTTCCATAATTGGTGAAAAAAAGAAGAAGAAAAGGTTTTTGATGAATATATTATTGACTTGCGAAGAGATTCGTGCGTTCAAAGTACCTCTCGACATTTGAAACGATTTGGAAAAAAAATCGGAATTGAATAGCAACGTAGTTGCATATTATTCAAAAGTCTCGTACAAATTTTACTTGAGGCTTCTCTTGACGTCCTGAAACGCGTGTAACGAGTAAACAGTTTCAAAAATACTGTACAAGCTTCATTACTGCTCCTTGTGTTTTGCGTCAATGACTG
>CAJPEX010000937.1:37660-72555 GCA_905338405.1 Notodromas monacha
GATTTCGCGATTTTTTTTTCTCCGCTTGGTATTTGTTATGCAATTACAAGTGCAGTAATTCCCCTGTCAGGTTTCGTTCCGTTGCATTCCATTGCAGTTGATGATGGGTTGATTGACTGCTATACGAACATGTGATTCAGGGATCATAATGCCGAGAGGGATTGCAGAAAATTACCACTAACACGAAGACAAAGTGAGCGATTACTGGCAAACGGCTGATGTAACAATAATCGTTCCTTTCAGCGATATATATATATATATATATATATATATAACGAGATTGCAGTGCAACACGCACGAATCGTGGAAACAAATGGCCATAGATACAAGTTAATTGCATCCTATCAAAGATCGGCATTTCTGCTACGAGTTCGTAAACACTCAGCATTACTTATCAAGATATGTTGATGAATCGATCATCAATTAAGAGCTAGTTTACTCAGATTGCTGGTTACACGTCGACGAGCGTCACATTTCTCGCATTTAATTTGCATATTGCGTCAATGATTTATCCGCGTGGCGTTAATAATGAGGGATAAAGTGGTAAAGTACGAGAAATCTACTTGAAAAGCTTCAAATTTGTTTACAGTAATACTGCATAAATACAAGGGTCAGTCAACCCTCAGTTTAGTACCTCCAAATTTAATGCCACCCTTTGCATATAGTGCATCAAATTTCCCTGGTACAAATCTCTCTTCATTATGTTTTTAAGAAAAAGCCTGATTTAGTGCCAATTCACTCAGTGCCCTAAGAAATATTTGTCATGTTCAAAAAAAGGGCAGACATTGAAATAAACTTGGGCATTTTTCCAAGGACATCATTGGATTACAAGACTTTTGACTGAGAATCACATCCCCATGCTGACATAAATGTGAAAACTCAGGATAAATGTGAAAAATCTATTTTTGAATTTANAAGGACATCATTGGATTACAAGACTTTTGACTGAGAATCACATCCCCATGCTGACATAAATGTGAAAACTCAGGATAAATGTGAAAAATCTATTTTTGAATTTAAATTATTGAAATTCTTTTTTTTTTGGCATGATACCCTCCTTCATTGGAAGGATAAAAAAATTGGAAGCTTTTGTGGAAACATTGGTGATTCCTTCATGATGGCACTTGTTTATATAAAACTAACTCAAATGCACACAAAATCTTGAGAAACAGCTGTGATCTTTTACTAAATGTCAAATGTTTAAAAACCTAATACAGTACATTCTGCCTTGATACATATTTTGAAAAAAAAAATTTAAAAAGTACCTTTGAGCTTCAAATTATTTATTCTGACGTTTCCTCTTATGAAACACCCTGACTAATCTAAAAATTCTGTAAACAAACTTGTTTTTTGCATTATGGAAACGCTGAAATGGCCCTCTATCTTGAACAAAACCCTGAAATCGATTTAGTGGCACCCTTGCTTAGTGCCACAAGATGTGCCACGAGAAACGGTGGCACTAAAGCGGGGTTTGACTAAGCAAATTTTTGCAGCGCATTATTTTACCAAATTATAGGGGATAGAAGAATATTTGATTCTATTTTGGGAACGAAAATATTGCTCGTTTATTTTCTTCCCTAAATTGACAAGGCGAGGAGACCAATTCATTTCCACAATTTGTGAAAAAAGAAGAAGAAAAGGTTTTTGACGAATATATTATTGACTTGCGGAGAGATTCGTGCGTTCAAAGTACCTCTCGACATTTGAAACGATTTGGAAAAAAAATCGGAATTGAATAGCAACGTAGTTGCATATTATTCAAAAGTCTCGTACAAATTTTACTTGAGGCTTCTCTTGAAAGGAAATGGGAAGAAGTGTAGTACATTAGAAAAAAAAAAGATGCGAGAGGAAAACAAAACAAAAAAAATCGACAAATGTATTTAGGCATCCAACTGAGTTTTCCCTGTGTTGATGTTAATTGGAAATTCTGTGTTAAATTCACGGCGAAATAATGCAGATAGAATTCAGCACTTGCGCAATATCGGTATGATTTCATAGACAACCTTGATGATTGACAAGATATGCGTATAACCAACTGAAATCTCAATTGAAATTTAGAATGAAAAAGCAAAAATTTTCGAAGAGTTGACGTGATTGTTTTGCTTTGCTCGCAATGTCTGTTAACCAACTTCAGAAAACATAACTGCCATGTTTGAAAGAAAATTTTGAATACCTTTGTTTTGGTCAGCATGCTCTTTCGATGTAAAAAAATTTCATGATATCGTTTTCGAAGAAAATTAGATTTAAAAGCAATTTAAATGTATCATTTCAGGAAATAAAAATTAGGCCCCTGTTATTGGGAGAACTTAAATTTAAAGTTCGTTTGCATTACGAGATGTGTAAAAGGAAATATATTAACCATACAAGTTAAAAATAAAGTTCTTACAATATAAGAAGTTTTTAATAATCGAAGTATATTGTCAAAAGTCATTTTTGTCTCCTTCGGGACTGTATCTCGATTAAAAGTTTCCCAATTGCTCGATTTAAATCTTTAATGCAATAGAATCTCGTTAAAACGAATCACATTAGCCCAAATTAAAACTTCCGTCGACTTTGTTTTTTGGGTCCCTGTGCAATAGCTGCAATTTTGTATTTTATTTTAGTTTTACCGAGTTTTTGATTACAACAAAGCTTCTGAAGGCCCCGAACGCTTCCTTGTAAAGTGATTTATCTACTGTAACTAGGAAAGGAGTGCTTCGAATTTTTTCGCAATTATTAGCACATGCGGTTGGAAATAACTTAACCTGAGGTTGTAACGCTAAAAGTAGTTTAGCGATAAGCAAAACGCTTAATTTTTACAGTCAGATGTTTTATGCAACTACGCAAAGTCCACACTTTCTTCGGCAAAAAAAAAAATCCGATACCTGCAGGTTTTCGTCATTCTCGAGTTTCATCGCGTGGATCGCACAAATCTTTTCTCTATTGAAAAAAAAATTTATTTATTGTTTCTCAAAAGCCCAACGGAATGCTGGAAACATTACACCTAAATCAGAGACCTTAAAAAAAGAAATAATGGGAAATAAAAATGACGGAGCAGTCGCGGGAAGCTCCTCTGTTGAGAGACTCTCGCGGCTTCCGAAGAGAGTCCGACCTCGCTCAAACACACACGCGCCTATAAGGCGGTAAACACCACGTCTCGTCGAGATCCGTCCGCTCTCAGTCCCAGAGAGGAGGGGGGATGAAACGCTTACCATTTCATTTCCTTTCTTCATCATTATTCTCTGGGAGGAAGATGATACTTTCAATATTTTTACTTCTCATTTAGACGTCTTTTTCAAGTGGCAGACGAGGGGAGTTTCTTTTTTCTTTTTGCTTTGCTCCCGCGGACGAGCGCGCGACGAGATGCTATAGGATTTCGCGGAGGGACTCTCGCGAATTAAAAAGCGGGCAGTTTACGAAGTGATCGCGCGCTTGATGCGGCGAACAGAGTGTGGGTGAAACGAAGTGTTTAAAATGAAAAAAATGATTGCGGTAGATATAGTTGCTTGTCAGCCAGCTTGCCTGCAAACATGGACATGATGTTGTATATAGTGTGGTATAGTGCTTGCCATGTGACGAAGTTCATGGCTGGTTGTTTATTGAAAGTGCCGGTGTAAGATTTTTTCGACGAGGAATGAACGTGGATTGAAACATTTTCATATCTGTATACCAAATTTGCCCCGCCATGTCCGCATATAAGAAAGCAAGACTGCTGATTATAGTACCCGCTTAAGTACTGCTTCTGACTTTCTGTTTGACCAATTGGAAGTGTATTTTCTCAATACAGAACTGTACTTGAATTAGTTGAATATACTGTAGTACAGTTGAAGCTCTCTAAGTCTAATTTCAAGGGACCAGCAAAAAAATTAGAATTACGGAGGTTTTTACTTAAGGAGGTATTACATTATAGAGGTTTGAGCTGCAACGCAAAGCTCTTTTGTTCTGGGAAACATAGAGAAATTGCCAAACATTGTAAATGGTGGTATTCTTGGGCTTAAATTGCTTCTTGAATGAGTTGAAAGGATGCTGGACTTGTGGGCATGGGTTCATTTGCCCAATTAAGTCTTTCACTTCCTTTTGAAATGCATCAATTTCTGTTTTTATGGGTTTTTCTTTCTTGTGTAAAGAAAATAATAGCCAACAGGCCACAGAAAAGTTTGACTTATAGAGGCTTGAGGGGGAAAGCCTTCAACTTGGGGAGGTTTTTAATGTATTATTTCTAACAGGATTCAGATGGGGGATCTGAAAAAAAAAATTGATTTACAGTATAGGGTACTCAACTTAGGGAGGTTCAAGTTATCCATGTTCACCTGTACTAGAACTAAGTTTTGGGGATAATTGTGCAGCATTTAACACTAAACATGCTGCTGATTTCCTTTAACATCCGCAGTGGGAGGAATGAGCAGTAGGATCCTACAGGGGTCTGGGGGGTAATAATAAGGACTTTGTGTAACATGTGTCTGTGGCCTATCGATTTTGCACCTTGTCTACTGTTTGTTTCTCAGAAGGGAAAATGCATCCATTATATTAAGTTGTCAGGATGGCTGAGCGGTCTAAGACACTGTGTTCAGGTCACAGTCTGGTTCTGCAGGCGTGGGTTTGAATCCCACTTCTGACATTTGTTTTTTCAACAAATGTAATTGAAGTGGGAGAAATTGAAATGAATTGGATTGATGAGTGTACAAATTTACACTTGGTGCACTGCGGACGCTCTACTACTTGTTTTATTTTCCTCATGCAGCTTAACCTCTGTCAGTCAAATTCCTCAAAACTTCTGTTTTAAAAACTTTTGGGTACAGTCAGAACTATTCCCAGAAACTTTTTAATTACAACATACAAATAAAATTGCAAAAACCAGAAGTATAGGAGAATTATGCAGTGCAATTGAGACCCTCGTGCTTTGACCTTGTATCTATGTTGGAATGTCTGTGTGTTGGATTTCAGTTTCCCATAGAATTAAATGGGAACTTATTTGATTGATTCTCCATTTCATCAAAAAGTTAGGAATAAATCCTCAAAAAATTGAATAAAATGTGTTTCTCAACTTGAATATACAAAATCTAACTGCGCAAACTAAAGAAAAATACATAGCATCTGCTGATCTTTTGTTATCAAAAAGACCCCAAAAAAGCAACGAAAAATTACTATAATCTTTCTATACTGTGCGCAGATGATTGAGAATGCCTAAAAAAGAAAAACAAAATTTACCTGATTTTATTATAAATTTATGACTCAAGATTTTAACTTTTTTAAATGTGAATACCGGTAGCTATATTTGTTTGAGAAATTGAGATATACAAATTTAGAAAATAAAAATGTCCATTTTTCTTGGGGCGTTCGAAAAGTTTCCATTTGTCAAGACTTTGTCCAGTTGTTGGCACACATTTTTAAAAGCTTCAAATGTCCCACAGTCGAATCATCCAAATGTTGTGGCGTCCGCATGTCGGGGTCTCATGAATTCCCTTTTCAGCCAGTGTAACTTGAAGCAACAGAGATATATTTTTACACAAGCAGGAATAATCGTCATTCGACCACTAACTGTCGTATAGAATCACGTCATCGATCTTGATCCCGAATCCCAATAAGCTACCCCGGTAGGTCATGTGGCCGTGACGGCTGATCCTTTACGCACGCAAGCTGTCCTGACAGCCACCCCCCTTTATAGGCCACAGCTCACAGGGCGCGTGCGCTATGTTTGACGGCGACAGCTGCTGCTGCTGCGCGACGACGACGAATAAAGGCGGCTTTTTCCTACATTTTTCCTGCCCCCCCCTTTTTTTTTTCTGCGCGGTTCGCCAGCATGCAAGCAGCACCGGATCCCGATTCATTCCAATGCCGACCGAGCTCCAGTTTCCCCGCGGCGTCCGTGGAGCGCCTCTGGGTCGCGAGTGTGATTCAGCATTTAAAAAAATCCGACAGTGGAAATTCCCTACAATCTTCTTTTTCACAATCCGACTCAACCACCTTCTTATAGTGTACAGTATCCCATTTTAACAGGGACACGTTTATTTATTTTTTATTACGGTATATGCATTTTTGAATGATGAGGCGTATCGTATGGTGAGGAAATCGTGACGTGCGATCTGAATTGACGCGCTTGTTGATGATGATGATGATCGGAAATGTTTAGACCGCTTTTGTGGCTGATAACTGGAAGTCAGATTTTAAATCTGCTGGAGAACTGCTTTGTTGCCGACCCTTCGCTTTTGGACTTCGAAAACAATTCAGATGGATTTTCTCCCGTATGGTTTCTTATGCTATAGAAAATTTAGAAAATTCAATATTAATGGTTGCTGCGTTTCATTTTATTTCGGATGAAATTAGTATAGTTATAAAAAATTTCTGATGTGATCTACATTGACGCTTTGATGATGATCGGACATTTTCAAACCGCTTTTATAACGGTGAATTCGAAGTCAAAGTTTAAATCTGCGGAACTTTTTTGTTGCAGACCCGTCGATTTTGGATTTCGAAAAAATAAACGGTCATAGTTCGAACATATTTTCGTCTATGATGGTTGTTTTTAAATCCTAGATATTTTAGACCATTCACTATCGATGGATCCTGATTTTAATTTTATTTCGGATCAAATCAGAAATTATGAGAATTTCTGATGCGATTTCCGATGTGATCTGAATTGACGCGTTGATGATGATCGAAAAATTTTAAACAACTTTTATGACTGTGAAATCGAAGTCGCAGTTGAAATCTGTGGAACTGTTTTGTTGCGGACTCCTCGCTTTTTGATTTTGAAAAAAATAGATATTGGTCAAACAACTTTTCGTTCATGATGTATAAAAAAAAACCAGAACCTTGTAAGTTATAGCTACCTACGACGCAAAGTAACATAAAACCTAGTTTAGTCTTCAATACTCGTAAAGACTACGCTATAGCGCCCTCTAGTACTGAAAACTAGACTTAACACTCGTTGATGATGATCGGGAAATTTAAAACCGTTTTTATAACTGTGAAATCGCAGCCATTACAGTTGAAATCTGCGGGACTGTTATGTTGCAGACCCTTCGCTTTGGATTTCGAAAGAACAGACGTATAGTTCAAACGCGGTCTTTCTTTCGCAGTTTTTCAAGGTTTTGGCACATTCAATATCGCTGGGTGCTGAGTTTCTTTTTATCATGAGTGAAATCAGAAATCGTGAGAATTCTGATGCGATCGGAGAGCATGATCGGAATTTTTGAACGGATTTAAAAACTGTGAACTCGAAGTCACAGTTATGGAAATCTGCGGAACTGCTCTATTAACTCTTCATTTTTTTAGTTCGAAAAAAACAAGCATAGTTCAAACAAATTTTCTTTACTGATTTGTATGTTGTAGACAATGCAGAGCATCTAATCTCGATGGATGCTATGAGCATCAGTAAGCTTTTTTGGATGAAAGCAGAGGTCGTGGAAAGTGTGACGCCATCGGAAATTGTAACGTGATCTGAATCGATGCATTGATTGATTGATGCTTGAAATTATTTTTCACCGCCGTATATATACAGTATAATTGTACTCAAAGCGGTACCTGTATTATTTTGAATCAAATTTGGTGAGTCGGTATTTCGGTGGTGAAAAATGTGAACGGTTAAGTTTCGTATTTACGGAATAAATAGGGAGGAAAGCACAATTTAGTGCTTTAGTGTAGTGAGAAATGATAGACTGCGGTTCTTGATTTGATGCTGAATTTTTTTTCGAAAAAAAGGCATTTTATGTTCAGCGAGTATATCTTCAATCATGTTATTGACGTTGCAGATCATTTAATATCAACGCATGGTGAGTTTTTATTTGTTATATTTAGTCAGAGTTTGGGGAAAACCGGACGTGATTTAGAATTTTAGATGTCCTATTGACGGTCGGACTTTCTGCCGACTGCAGCCTTATCCTGATTGTCAAATTGCGTGCCAAAACTGCCTGTAGCGTTTTTCATGCTCATAAAAATATGATTAATTGACCGGATCGGAGCAACGACTTTTTGGTTTCCCGGCACTGTTTTCAAAAGATCTTCCGCTGTACTTGCAATCCCTGGAAAACGTTTAATGTCATAGCCATTAAATTGTGACTTGCAATCGATAGACTCATTAATGATCAGAACACTGCTCCTGTGCATTATGGTAACATAAGCTATCGATTCCATAGAATTTAGAAATTGAATCGTGAAAACGTTTTGTTCTTGAAAAGTTATAGACGGCACAAAGAGATATCAATTTCGCACCCGGTTATAAAAATATCTTCTATGTATTACTTTTAATTATTAATAAACCCGCAAGTAACTTATAAAAACTGATTTAGATTTTAATGGACGTGATAATAATCGGCGAATATCTTTTGCTCGAGCTATACGTCGGAACATTTTTTGGGACTAATATTCGGAGTCGAACAATTATAAATTTTACTTTTTCGATACTATATACACACGTATATCTCAAGAGAATGCATTTTAAAACGTTTCTTTGCTGCAAAATAAATTTTAAGCCCAAAAGTGATACCGCATACAGTAACAAAAATAATATATTTTCTGCCAGCTGGTGAATTCGACCTTCCACAGTGTAAAAATAGGTACAGCTGTACCTGTACCTTACACGTCTTCATAAGCAAGCAATTCCAATACCAGCAACGGGAATTTTTGAAAAACATCTTAAATTTATTGAAACGTATTCAAATGAAGCGAAATGGCGGCAAGGTAAATAAATATTCTTATTTCTCATTCAGCTTGTATATTCGGAATAATCTTGCTTTGTTCGCCCTCAGAGCATGAAGAATTCCTTCAATTCACTTGTTAGCTGGGTGGTTTTTTTTTTCGTCCGAGCTGCGTTATAGAATTTTAATTTCCAGCCGATTTTTTATGCATTGCGAAACCTATTGCGTCGAAAAAGATAAATTTTTTAGACCACTTCTGTGTTTAAGCCATTGAAAAAAAAAAATCCGAACCGGACAAATGAAATTCTCGTTTCTGGAAAACAAAAGCCAGTTTCTTACTCTTACCTTTACCATTTCTGGGTGCAAATTGGAAACCCACACGAGTTCACAGCACATCCGCACGCCACCGTGAAACAGCACGTGCCTTGAAACAAACAAAAAAAGGACCTTCGAAAAACAAAAGGAAACAAATTTAAAATAAAATTTCAGGCGTTAAATCATTCGCCAGGAGCTTGTTAATCGTATGCAAAACGAACAGCACAAAAATATGGAAAACCCGTCAAAGAAGAAAGCAGTGGAGAAAAATTACTTTTTCAGCAGAAGGGCAGTACACGTGAATAATAATCACGAGACATCGGCTCTGCGTGGCGAAGTCTTTTTTTGTTTTGTTTTTTAATTAACATCTGGTAAGATGGCGCACAACGACGAACTACTTCGTTAGTCAACAAATTGGTTCCAGTAACGAGATTACGTAGGACCCAAAGTCCTCCATTTAAACATTCTCAAGTATGTCTTGTCATGTCATAAGTAATCTCAGAGAGGCATATGTCTCAACAGATACCAGGATTTCCTGATGAAGCTATAGTAATCGAAGGTCCACGCATTCATCCGCGGGAAACTTGGAAAAGATTGATGCGTGTATTCGTAAATTTATTCAAAAACTTTGAACAAACAGGTTTATTTGAAGTTTCTGTCACTTACACCACGCTGAAGGGCATACAAAAATATTTCAGTTCGAAAAGAAAGAACGTATCTCATCTTGCTTCGTGTAATTCAATGTTAATCAATTGGTATAATTTTGAAGTAAAGCTATTCTAATTAATCGGAGATTTCACGCGTTTTCCTATCTTCGCCTCATTAAAAATTTAAATAATGAAGGCCGATGACTTTATTTTTTTTGGTAAATTATAAAATTATGTAGAATTCCTCGACGTCAATCGTGTCAATCGTGGGAGCTGTTTGTGCGTTCCTCTAGTCTTGTGCCACGTTCATATGAGTACTGCTGATTGAATGGCCATAAAATCAATTATAATCGAATTACTCTATTATTTTGTTCAAGTACTGCAATGATACTGGTTGAAATTTTCACTCACCTAAGTGTGAATGTCGGGAGAGCAGCGAGTTCCGAAATGCGTTGCAAAATATGAAGGTTGCCAAATCTCTTCTGATGATTGGCTATATATATTGCTTGAGTGAGAGCGACAAGAAAAATAATAAAAAATGATAATTTACAACAAGAGATGATTTCCAATCCTTCAGTGAAGGGCAGAAATTTAAAATTCGGTTTAAAAAAAAAATCAGAACGCTAAAGAAGATGGAAAAAAGTTAACCTTCTCTCGCACCTAGTTTTTTTATGAGGATGAATCTCTACAACATTTATCAGACAAAAATAATTCTTTGAAACCAAACATAAAACCGCACTTGTGACGACTGGATGACCGCTATGCTCTAAACGTTCAAGGCAAAGAAAAATATGACCCTGCTTGACCTTGTCAATTCTGACTTGACCCAGCAATAACCCTTACCATGAATCATGCGAATTTCATTCGAGAAACGGTGAGAATTTTACTGCAACAACAAATTCAGGAACGTACCGAGCCAGTTACAGAAATTCCGCAATTACTTGTTTTTTGTTTTGTTTTTTTTTTTATAACCGAAGATAAATTTCGTGTCCTGGTTTGTAGCGCACCTTTCATTCCAGAAATGGGAATTTCAAGAAAAATCGCTCGTCAAAAATGTATAATGTTTGAATTAGGTGAATAACGATTTTTCCGCCATGAAATCCTATGGTTACTGCTGAATTGCTGAACTGTGAACCGGAGTAATTGAAATGGGTGTGCATAAAACCAAATGCATTTTGCTATTTCGACAGCAAGTACAGTAATTCATCTAATTTCCTGTTATTCTCACAATGCTCAACTTCCTTCTCGAATTGCATTGGAATTTTTTTGATTGTGTCTTCAAAAAATTGAAACATTCCGTGTTTTTAAAGCTCATTCCAATTTTACCAGATAAAAAATAGAGTTCCGTTTGAATGATCTCGATCGTGTTTCGATGTATAAAAGGGTTTGTTGTTACTACTGTAATGTTTCCCTACAAATAAAATACGTGTTTTTAAAGCTCATTCCAATTTTACCAGATAAAAAATAGAGTTCCGTTTGAATGATCTCGATCGTGTTTCGATGTATAAAAGGGTTTGTTGTTACTACTGTAATGTTTCCCTACAAATAAAATACTATATATTCATATTGATTTTGAGATATTTTAAAATCTGCTATAATGATAAACTTGAAGTTAATAAACAAAACCACTAGAACTTATAACACAGCGTCTTAGCCGTTCTAACACTGTTAACGTCTCGTCAGGCTCTCTACTAAAGTAATCGCCGCTCAAAGACGCATTAAAAATTGAAATTTCAAAATCAGAGGGGAAAATGTTGAAGAAATTTAGAATCGAGCTAAAAACAGTGACTTCTTGGGTAAAACGTCTTTCCTGGACTGGGATTATATTCAGCATCATATATCTTGAAGCATTGGCTGAGATTTTTTCTTCAAGTTGCGAACCTTTATTTCTTGAGAAACAGCGTATAATTCCTAAAGTCGCAAGAAATAATTTCTAACGTCGGATCGATTGTCCACGACTCCTAAGTTTCTTGTCGATTTTCGCACCAGCAAGAATCTAGTGCACTGTTCATCTTCTCAAGGTCCATTGACAAGCTTTCGCAAAAGTAAAAAAAAAATATACCAAACACATATTTGTGAAAATTCGCGCCTTTTCTTTACATTATTCCGAAGCATCCATACCGACAAGTGAGTCTTTGTCGCGAAGCGTCGTAACCATGAACACGTCTTTTCCCGGAAACGTGCGGCGCAATTCAGTGCAAAATTTATCTCTCTCTCTTATTCTCCCTCCTGTCAGCATTTCCTTTTCTCGTGCTATGCAAAAAAGGCAAACCATAAACAGACAAACAAAGGGAATATCAGGAGCAGATGGTTTGCTATTTTGCACGACGTGACAGTAGCACGCCGACGCGACTTCCTCGCTAATCGCAAAGTCATCGCAGAAACGGAGGCTTCTGACTTCCTGCAGCAGAGAAGACATTTTTGCCACAGAGGGGATTGGCACCATTCTACCGCGTGTTGCTGCTTGATGAAGCAATCAGTTGTTTAACCAAGGTCATTGCTCTAATGCATCCTGGGTTTCAGGAGGTAAATTTGTAAGAGTTCATACAGAACAGTACAGTATTCATTATTCAGAGAGGCATATATCTCAACAGATACCAGGATTTCCTGATGAAGCTATAGTAATCGAAGGTCCACGCATTCATCCGCGGGAAACTTGGAAAAGATTGATGTGTGTATTCGTAAATTTATTCAAAAACTTTGAACAAACAGGCTCATTTGAAGTTTCTGTCGCTTACAGAAGGGCATACAAAAATATTTCAGTTCGAAAAGACAGAAAATATATCTTATTTCATGTAATTCAATGTTAATCACATGGTATGATTTTGAAGTAAAGCTATTCTCATTAATTGGAGATTTCACGCGTTTTCCTATCTTCGCCTCATTAAAAATTTAAATAATGAAGGCCGATGACTTCATTTTTTTGATAAATTATAAAATTATGTAGAATTCCTTGACTGTTAATCGCGCGGAGCTGGTTTGTGCGTTCCTCTAGTCTTGTGCCACGTTCATATGAGTACTGCTGATTGAATGGCCATAAAATCAATTATAATCGAATTACTCTATTATTTTGTTCAAGTACTACAATGATACTGGTTGAAATTTTCACTCACCCAAGTGTGAATGTCGGGAGAGCAACGAGTTCCGAAATGTGTTGCAAAATATGAAGGTTGCCAAATCTCTTCTGATGATTGGCAAGATATTGCTTGAGTGAGAGCGACAATAAAAATCATAAAAAAAGATAATTTACAACAAGAGATGATTTCCAATCCTTCAGTGAAGGGCAGAAATTTAAAATTCGGTTTAAAAAAAAAAATCAGAACGCTAAAGAAGATGGAAAAAAGTTAACCTTCTCTCGTCGCACCTAGTTTTTTATGAGGATGAATCTCTACAACATTTATCAGACAAAAACAATTCTTTGAAACCAAACATAAAACCGCACTTGTGACGACTGGATGACCGCTATGCTCTCTAAACGTTCAAGGCAAATAAAAACATGACCCTGCTTGACCTTGTCAATTCTGACTTGACCCAGTAATAACCCTTACCATGAATCATGCGAATTTCATTCGAGAAACGGTGAGAATTTTACTGCAACAACAAATTCAGGAACGTACCGAGCCAGTTACAGAAATTCCGCAATTACTTGTTTTTTGTTTCGTTTTTTTTTATAACCGAAGATAAATTTCGTGTCCTGGTTTGTAGCGCACCTTTCAATCCAGAAATGGGAATTTCAAGAAAAATCGCTCGTCAAAAATGTATAATGTTTGAATTAGGCGAATAACGATTTTTCCGCCATGAAATTCCATGGTTACTGCTGAACTGTGAACCAGAGTAATTGAAATGGGTGTGCGTAAAACCAAATGCATTTTGCTATTTCGACAGCAAGTACAGTAATTCATCTAATTTCCTGTTATTCTCACAATGCTCAACTTCCTTCTCGAATTACATTGGAATTTTTTTCTGATCGTGTCTTCAAAAAATTGAAACATTTCGTGTTTTTAAAGCTCATTCCAATTTTACCAGATAAAAAATAGAGTTCCGTTTGAATGATCTCGATCGTGTTTCGATGTATAAAAGGGTTTGTTGTTACTACTGTAATGTTTCCCTACAAATAAAATACTATATATTCATATTGATTTTGAGATATTTTAAAATCTGGATATTACTATTTGAACTTCAATTATTTGTTTTGGTGATCTTGAATATTGTGTCGCAGAATCGGCAAGATTGTGACAATTGCAGAGCAGTCCGAGAGATGATTTCATTAGCGGCGAGTTTCTGCGTAAAAAAATTGAAATTTCAAAATCAGAGGGGAAAATGTTGAAGAAATTTAGAATCGAGCTAGAAACAGTGACTTCTCGGGTAAAACGTCTTTCCTGGACTGGGATTATATTCAGCATCATATATCTTGAAGCATTGGCTGAGATTTTTTTCTTCAAGTTGCGAACCTTTATTTCTTGAGAAACAGCGTAATTCCTGAAGTCGCAAGAAATAATTTCTAACTTCGGATCGATTGTCCACGACTCCGAAGTTTCTTGTCGATTTTTGCACCAGCAAGAATCTAGTGCATTGTTCATCTTCTCAAGGTCCATTGACAAGCTTTCTTAAAAGTGAAAAAAAAACAAAACACATATTTGTGAAAATTCGCGCCTTTTCTTTACATTATTCCGAAGCATCCACCGGCAAGTGAGTCTTTGTCGCGAAGCGTCGTAACCATGAACACGTCTTTTCCCGGAAACGTGCGGCGCGATTCAGTGCAAAATTTATCTCTCTCTCTTATTCTCCCTCCTGTCAGCATTTCCTTTTCTCGTGCTATGCAAAAAAGGCAAACCATAAACAGACAAACAAAGGGAATATCAGGAGCAGATGGTTCCGATAAAACGTGCTGCACTGTCATCGTGCGGCTGCGCTGAAGGAGCGATTAGCGTTTCAGTAGCGTCTTTGCCTCCGAAGACTGAAGGACGTCGTCTCTTCTGTAAAAACGGTGTCTCCCCTAACCGGATAAGAAGAAGGTTGCAAAATTCTTGGGGGGTTTGTACGAGGGGTTAGTCGAAAGATCTTGCGAATTACCCACACAGCATATTTGCAGATTTATGAATCACAAAGCTTTATCCTGCAGTTCATCATAATTACTCTCTCATGAAAATAATGAGACACCGGGTATTATAAATCAGGATCATAAATCCTGTGTGTATGAATGGAAAATAATTTTGAGCATATTTTCGAATATGATTAATTTTCAACCGCGAGGTTATGTTCGTCACAAAATCATGCACTTCCCTTGCCGAACTAAGACCCCAAAAAGATTGAAAATGTCATCAATTGTCAAACCTTATTAAATATAAAACGCACCCTAATTTTTGAAGCCAATTTTTTCGAGGAAAATATGGATTAAATTTAGGTGAATAAAGTTGATGTCGGTTTGGGAAATAAATTCTATACATTACACCCCAATCTGCTTGGCAAGCAAAAATGCGTGAGAAAAAAAAAGGCAATATGTTTTGTCCAATGGGAGGATTTCCTGTAGAAAAGGGTGCCTGTGCTCATTTTTTATGACATCTGGGGGGTCTGTCGGTCACAAGAACCCCCACCGAAAATTTAAAACAAACTTATCGGAGAATTATTACACTTCCTTTCCGCAACTGCCGCTAGGTGCAATTTACAAAATATTGAATGGAATTCTTCAAGGCGGCTGAATTTCCTCACGAATTGCTTTACGAAAGAAACATTTCTTTTTAACTTTTTTTTACTTTGAATAAAAATATTGATTAAGATAGCTGATCATGAAGCAGCAGAAGTTTGAATAAAATCGTAAGAAAAACAAACGTTTTTTCGAAATTTTTCCGGATGCTTTTCATGTATATATGGGTTAACATCAGAAATCTCTCAACTGTTTTCCAATTGCATCTGAACATAATGAAACTTTTTTTGGAAATGTTTGCTCTTAATAAAACTGCTGATAATCCATGAAGCATTGCTTTTGAAACCGGCAAAAATAAGTCTTGATTAGATTTGCTTCAAATTTTTTCCTCATGCTCTCGATGAGTCAACATCATGAATCTTAACTTCATTCAGCTGTGATATCACAAGAAAATCTTTCTTTCCCGATCAGCTGAAACTATAGTTGAAAATTGATCAGCAAGTTTCATTGCACCAAGAAAATCTGTTCACGACACGGAAATTTACAGAACTTATGGGAAAACTCCATGTATGTGTGCATCTAGTTTTTTTGCTCTCTTTCTTTTTGTTAATTTTTCGAAAAGTTAGTCGTTGACGACCGGCGGCGGGTGTCTTGACTGTTGGAAAACGAGTGGGATGTCTTTCAGCTGCCGGCGCGGAAATGTCGTCAGGGGCATCAGTCATTTACCTTCAGTCAATTTCCCCGGTTTTTGTTGTTTCCCCACTCCGTGACTAGTTTCCCGCCGGAAACTCAACTACTGAGAAAAGCAAAAACAGAAACGAGGTTGAAGTTTAAATAATAATAAAAAAGCAACTGCGCGTAAAGCAGAGGGTTCAGTATTGTAAAGAAATACTGCAGGTGTGAATTACTAAGGTGATCCCTCTCGGCACTGATCTTGAGATCATAAAAGTTTTATGGTACTGTCCTACACCAGCACTTTCCAGCTGGCGAAGTTTGAATATTGGGTGTTTCATGAGGGCAAGAGAAAAACCTTGAAAGCGGATTCAAAATGCAGTACTATAGTTGTTTTTTTTTTAATCCTGACGTGTTTTTAATGACCCTTAGAGTTTCTGGATGAGTTCATCAGGTCTAGTCAATTTTTTCATCATCAATATATACGTAAGTTTGAATCATGCAGTGCATTGAAAATGGAAGAAGAAATTGATACCACTGGTTTTGGCGTTGTCATGCAGCTTTGGACTGTGCACTTTTTCTTTAAGACCTTACAAAGTGAAAGTGACTAAAAATCTGCAACTAAGTACGTTTTTTTTATATCGAACTTTTATTTAAAAAGACAAATTTACCTACCTCGGAACTAACGTAAATTGTGAGCGCCTGGACAACATTTTTAAAGAAGCATTTTCAAAGATTTTATCCCAAATTATAGCCAAAAAAAGAGTTCCTCTTTCTTTTGTCGTGCGTCACATTTTTAAATCATGCGGGAGTTCTGAAAATTTTCATGATATATTCAGAAATGGAAATTAAATAACTTCCCGAAAGTCGTATTCGTATAGACTGTCATGCCATAAATGATAAACTTGGAGGATGATTTTCAGCAAATAATTTCTAGATGAATTGAAATACTTTCACAAAATTTCTTTTGACATCATATATTGTATACAGTAGAGTAGACGGTACTATATTTAAAATAATCTGCTCGTTCGTTCTGTAGTGCGGAGAACATCATTATGATTTAAATGTCCGGAACGATTTGAAGTTCAAAATGTTTTAATGCGGTAATAATAGAGATTGAAAAATCCCTACTAAAATTAAAAAGAGTGAAAAACTCAACCGCCCTGAAATTTAGTCCGAGGGTTGACTCATAAGTTCTTTACTAATCTGGTCATATTCTCGAATTTCGTCTAGTTTATGAAACGGAGATCCAAGTTTATGATGAGTGAAAAATTGATGAATGTTTGTACCCACGTTTAATTTTCCCTCATATTTAATCTGAGAAAAGAGAAAAAGATAATGTACATTACATAACTTGAGGGAAAAAGGTTTTCATGCCACCGAGGGCCATGAGTGTGTGCATAAAGCATCCAAGAGCTGCTAAAACTGATNGCGCGTAAAGCAGAGGGTTCAGTATTGTAAAGAAATACTGCAGGTGTGAATTACTAAGGTGATCCCTCTCGGCACTGATCTTGAGATCATAAAAGTTTTATGGTACTGTCCTACACCAGCACTTTCCAGCTGGCGAAGTTTGAATATTGGGTGTTTCATGAGGGCAAGAGAAAAACCTTGAAAGCGGATTCAAAATGCAGTACTATAGTTGTTTTTTTTTTTAATCCTGACGTGTTTTTAATGACCCTTAGAGTTTCTGGATGAGTTCATCAGGTCTAGTCAATTTTTTCATCATCAATATATACGTAAGTTTGAATCATGCAGTGCATTGAAAATGGAAGAAGAAATTGATACCACTGGTTTTGGCGTTGTCATGCAGCTTTCCTGACACGTGAAAAAGAAATTCTGGAATGTTTCACTTTCACTGATTTTTAGACGTTGATTCATGCAAAAAAAATATAGCTTGAAAATAAATTTTTCTGTTTAAATGGATGGAGCCTTGATTGCATTGTGAGCGCGTGGACAACATTTTTAAAGAAGCATTTTCAAAGATTTTATCCGAAATTATAGCCCAAAAAAGAGTACCTTTTCTTTTGTCGTGGCCTCGTGGGTCACATTTTTAAATCAGTATGCGTGAGTTCTGAAAATTTTCATGATATATTCATAAATGGCAATGAAATAACTTGAAGTCGTATTCGTGTAGAGTGTCATGCCATAAACGATAAACTTGGAGGATGATTTTCAGCAAATAATTTCTAGATGAATTGAAATACTTTCACGAAATTTCTATTGACATCGTATACTGTATACAGTAGACGGTACTATAATTAAAAAAATATGCTCGTTCGTTCTGTATTGCGGAGAACATCATTATGATTTAAATGTCCGGAACGATTTGAAGTTTTAATGCGGTAATAATAGAGATTGAAAAATCCCTACTAAAATTAAAAAGAGTGAAAAACTCAACCGCCCTGAAATTTAGTCCGAGGGTTGACTCATAAGTTCTTTACTAATCTGGTCATATTCTCGAATTTCGTCTAGTTTATGAAACGGAGATCCAAGTTTATGATGAGTGAAAAATTGATGAATGTTTGTACCCACGTTTAATTTTCCCTCATATTTAATCTGAGAAAAGAGAAAAAGATAATGTACATTACATAACTTGAGGGAAAAAGGTTTTCATGCCACCGAGGGCCATGAGTGTGTGCATAAAGCATCCAAGAGCTGCTAAAACTGATTTTTTTTTACAAATTTTTAACCATGTCTGAAATTCTTCGAAAATGATTTGATGATATTGAAATGTTCTGATTTCGGAATTTTCCAAATCAATAATGCCTTAAGAATCCTCAGGGAAATGTCCATTGGTGGGAGCAAGGAAGTTGCGCAAGTCAGGGCTTAAATTGAAAAAAAAATTTCCTCATAAAATAAACGGAGTCTGATCCGGAAGTGACACGGAAAAATCTTTTTCAGAAAACAATTTCACAAAACTTTTAAACCATCCTTCACCAACTATTTGTTATTTTTAGCATTATTCTCTCATGTTCAACTTCAGTATTCACTCTCAAGTGCCATTTCATTTGGTGTGGACGCTTCGGGAGCAATTTTATTTCCGACGCGGGCCAAAAAATCCTTGTTTCAGCCCATGGCCTCGTCCCCAAAAAGTAAAAAAATGAAGAATAAAATCCAGCGCCGGAAATAATATCGCCTACATCCGCATGAAGCCGAAAACGACCGGGTTTCAAAGAGCAATAAAGGCGAACGATATATGAGTACAGCCCCCATGTGTGTGCTTCTCTCAGCAGGAAATACGATCTCAGCGGTGGTCACCGGCCGGATAATATGTCTCCGCTTTTTGTGCTCGACTTGGGCCGGAAACTATTTCCGTTACGGACCACCTCCATTCATCTCAACTAAAATTGAATCAGTGGACGGTTAGCGGNCGGAAATAATATCGCCTACATCCGCATGAAGCCGAAAACGACCGGGTTTCAAAGAGCAATAAAGGCGAACGATATATGAGTACAGCCCCCATGTGTGTGCTTCTCTCAGCAGGAAATACGATCTCAGCGGTGGTCACCGGCCGGATAATATGTCTCCGCTTTTTGTGCTCGACTTGGGCCGGAAACTATTTCCGTTACGGACCACCTCCATTCATCTCAACTAAAATTGAATCAGTGGACGGTTAGCGGGAAAAAAAAATATATATATATATAATGGGAGAAGAATGTGTGCCGGTCATAAGTCTCCTTTTCTGGCGAGACGAAGTAAGTGAACTACAGTTTTTCACTCGAGTTTGAAGCCCAAATCTGTATTTTGAGTCTCCAAAAATTACAACTTATGCGAGGGTTGTCCTAACGCGACCTCCGATATTTTTAGAGTAGATGTGATTTTAAAAAAAAATCGTAACATAACTAAAATTGAATCAGTGAATAGTTAGCGGGAAAAAATAAAATATAATGACAGAAAAATGTGTGCCGGTCATAAGTCTCCTTTTCTGGCGAGACGAAATAAGTGAAATAAAGTTTTTTACTCGAGTTTGAAGCCCAAATTTGTATTTTAAGTCTCCAAAAATAACAGCTTATTCGAGGGTTGTCCTAACGCTACCTCCGATAATTTTAGAGTAGATGCGACTGTAAAAAAAAAAAAAGAAACTCGCAAAATAACTAAAATTGAATCAGTGAACGGTTAGTGGAAAAAAATAGTAATGAGAAAAACATGTGTGCCATAGTATCCCTTTCCGGCGAGACGAAGTAAGTGAACTACAGTTTTTCACTCGAGTTTGAAGCCCAAATCCATATTTTGAGACCCAAAAAATGACAACTTATGCGAAGGTCGTCCTAATATCCGATATTATGAGAGTAGATGTGACTGTGAAAAAAAAACTCGTAACATAACTAAAATTGAATCAGTGAACGGTTAGTGAGAAAAAAGGAATGACGGAAGAAATGTGTACCAGTCGTAATGTAATAAGTCTCCTTTTCCGGCGAGACGAAGTGAACCACAGTTTTTCACTCGAGTTTGAAACCCGACTCCATTTTTTGAGTCTCTAAAAATGAATAAATGCATTTACACGAGGGTTGTCCCAGTTGGATGTGACCTCTGATATTATAAAATTAAATGTGATTGTAAAAAAAAAATGAAAATGATGAGATAACCCATAATGATCTAAGGTTCTGGAGCTTTTTCGAGATAAAAAAAAAGTTTTCAAATTAACTTAAGACGATGTTGTGGCTTCATCACTTCAAGGCCACATTGCCGCTGATGAATTAATCAGAATTTTGATAAACCGTTGCAGACATACAGTACAATAAATCTCCCAGCCGCCGAGACTTTCAGGCCCAAATTTCGTTTTGCAGCATGAAAATAAATTCCCAGGATCCCAGTAATTTCAGAGGAAAAGGAATTTTAAATAAGCACCCTCAACTCCGAGTTAGACATCGTGAGACAAGCAAGCCGTTATTCAATAGTCGCATCCCATACTAATTCGCCCCCAAGAAAAAAAAAATTATATTTTATATGTGTGTGTGTGTGTGTGTGTGTGTGTTCAGACCACCCGTTGTAAAAAGGACGAAAAAGGAAAAAAAAAGGAAAGATTATCGCTAGATTCTCTGAGTATCGTGTGATGAGAAATCGGAAAATGTGATAACAACGCATTCCTCGTGTTCCCGGTTCCGTGGATGTGGAATTAACGCGGATGCGCTCGCGGTGCTGGTGTGAGAAAATATCGCTAGATTCTCTGAGTATCGTGTGATGAGAAATCGGAAAATGTGATAACAACGCATTCCTCGTGTTCCCGGTTCCGTGGATGTGGAATTAACGCGGATGCGCTCGCGGTGCTGGTGTGAGAAACTGGTGAAAAGCGCAGAAAAACGAATTCAGAGAAAGAATTCCTGGCGCGCTTGGATTCCAGCTGCTGCTCCGTGGGACTTCATATTTTTTCATTTCCTTCTTCTTTTTTTTTTATCAATTTTTTTGTACGTGAAGAACTTTTTCGAGTTTATCATCCCGCCTTTTTTTTTTTTAGCGCTTGGATTCCAGCTGCTGCTCCGTGGGACTTCATATTTTTTCATTTCCTTCTTCTTTTTTTTTTATCAATTTTTTTGTACGTGAAGAACTTTTTCGAGTTTATCATCCCGCCTTTTTTTTTTTTTATGAAACACGGCGCTTGAGTGACGTCAGCCCAGGAATTCTTTGCCGCTCTTCCTGGGTAATTCATCCATTTCATCCATTTCGCTTCTCCGCGGAGAACGAATTCGGCGGAACGTTTTATGAAAATACATTTTAAATATCCTACCGAGAATTCATGAAAATACCCGTCGAAAATTAAACCGACCAGACAGCAGTCCACATTGTGTGTATGCTCTTGAAAAATTTTCTAACCTTGAAAAATCTTCGTGTGGAAAAAAGTTCTTTTGTGAAGAAACTATGTTCTTGAGCGAAAAATTCAAGAAAATGTTGCTTTGCCTCAAATTCTGCAATAATTTTCGCTTATCGGCATCGAGTTCTTTTGTCACAAGAATATTGCCAGCTAATTTTTTGTTGTTGAAAGAACAACCTTTTTTAATCTACGAAATCGGAAATTCGGAAAATGAAAATTGCAGATCATCAGAAATTTGTGTAATGCCAGAAATCTAACGGGAAAGTCGTCATTTTTTCTCTCTGAAAATTAAATAAAATCGATCTTTTAATTTTCGGCAGTGCAGGTTAACAAAATCCCGTTAAAATCCGTGGCATCTGCGGAAAGAATGACGTTAGGCATTTTTGCTCGATTATATTTTTTAATGGAAAAAAAGAAGATTCAAGTGAGTTTCAATCGGACCAAGATTGGATCAACGTTAATTCAAAATGCAAATTTTAAATTGAAGCACAATCATCGAGCTGTCCCGGTGGACTGGGGATTCTTCGAAGGAATTCCCCCTGATTTAATCGATGCAAGAATCACTCGCGATTCGTGAAATATTTGGACACATGTCAGAGAAAAGATTCAAGCAACGAACGCCAAAGTTGTTTATTCCGCCGACCAACAAAAACAATTTCAGATTGGGAATTAATGCAGTTAGAATGGAGAAATAATTTTTCATTGCAATTTTGAACATTTTGATTAGTTCTTATCATTCAATCAAATATTTAAATGTGTGTTCGTGTCCCTCCATCCCTTGTTTGTGTGTTGAAAATCCGATGAAAGGTTTCTGTCAATAGTGAGGTAGGTTTCTCTGAATGTTGTTGAACAATTTTCAAATGTGGCTGTTTATTTTAAAGACAAGATTCGTTTTCTTTTCAATTGATGTCTATACTTAGTTAAAGTCCCGTAAACGGTATTTTACCATTTATGAGAAGAAAAAGTAAGATTGAATTTCTAAACTTTAAAGTCGATCTACTGAAGCGTGAAATCTACTCAGTTATGGTGAGTTGATCAGCAATTATTTCATGAAATTGTCCCGAGGTCGAAAAATTTGGTTTTCAATCAGAAAGGAACTGAACAGTCAACGTTTTAAAAAAATGGAAAAAAGTTGGCTAAAGAGGCTTCTGCTGTTCCTTGGACTTTCTCTGTTACAAAATATATATTTAATACGGTATGTGTGAATATGATACTGTGTAGCTTTTTTGAGTATGAGGAAAAATTCTATGTACTGTATTACATTGATGCATGGTTTTGGGAAGAGATTTGAAGAAGTATACTGTTCGAGTTGACGAAAAATATAAACATTAGAATGAAAATAGCTCGTACGCAGGTTGAGCTTGATAATTTTCAACACAAAGTTTCCGAACTTATATAAAAATGAACATTGTCAATATCTGTTTCATATGAAAACAAGAGGAATGATTATTTTGAAGCCATGCTAAATTGTAGTCTTGTCTTTTGAATTGGCTTTTGCAGAATAACTTACCGCAGCATAAAGTTGAGAAAAACAGAATGGATCAAAAATATAAGTAAGCAATTCTAATAAAATGCTTGATCAGCCTGGGACAAGGCTGGAAATCCTGATGGGATTCCTAGTTTAAAATTGTTGAAAATATATTTAGATTTGTCCAAAAGGTTTTTAAGAACAGATATTGAAACAATAACAAATACACTACAATTCAATGAAATACAACCCAGCAGAACTCTTCGAGCAACAGAACACTTTTCACACCAAAGTTTGAATTGCAAATGCTTTGTTCTTTGCTGGACTAAGGAAGGAAATGATTACATTTCATTGTTTTTCTGATTTAATCGTTTTATAAGAGTGGTTTTCCTTGGTAAGCAGTTTTTTGGTTTGGTGACGTTGTGTGGTTTTGAATGCGTCACAATTGGCGGTTTTATTTATTACTAGTGTTCCAGTTGCTGAGGCTTTCTATGTTCAGGTTTTTATATTATATCTGATGTGTTTTCCTTGATTAACAAGGTTTTTGATGTGGACGTGTAATTTCTCAACATAGGCCACGCAACAACGATGTGAGACCTCAATATTTAATTGACTCCAATGCCAAAATAGGCCACAATTGAGCTTTTCAGCCTTTTTTATGTGGAAGAATAAAGTGACTTACTTTAGATCAGTGTTCCCCAACCTTTTTGTGTCCGCGGACCAGCAAATTTCCATAAAATTGTTTGCGGACGAGGGATTTAAAAACAAGATTCTGCGGAGCGGCAAATTACCACAAAAAATTGCAGTCTCAAAAACATTTTGCTTGAAAGACTATGGTAGGTAATTCACGTAATTGGACGGTTTCTGCTTCTTTCAAACATTAAATTAAGCCCCTACGAAGCAGCTGAAATTGAAAATCATCAGCAATTGGAAAGTTAGGCTTGAGAAAAGGTCTCTCAGAATAAAGAAATTTTTTATGATTTATTTCAGCAGGTAAAAATTCGTTTGAAGTGTTATTAGAAGAAAAGGCAACTTTTTCATCAGATAATTTCAACTGACACTGTCTTCCCAACAGTTCAGATTAGCATAACAGACACTTCATTCTTTCTTTTTTTAAATTTATTTTAATGCTGAAAATTTCTCGGGGACCGGCAAAAAACTTCTGCGGACCGTCGCCGGTCCGCGGACCACGGGTTGGGGAACACTGCATTAGATTATGCTGATAAATTTCGAATTTGTATTTATCCAGTATGAGTTTTTCATTCACCAACTTTCTTACTGCTACGTGTATACAGTACTTCAATTCATTCCCTCGCAAAACACACAAAAAAAAGTTTATTGTGAGCTCAGGCTTCTCTATTCTGTGCGTTTCAGCGATGGGAAAAATGTCTATTTCTGATCCTCACGTGTAAACACGTCAGTGGGAACAAACTATCCTATCCTCGCTCGGGAATCCTGCAATGTGAAGTTATTCCCTCGTGAGCTCATCTCCCAATGGCTTGATTATTTGCCGAAAGCGTGTTGACCGTTTTCTTTTAGCTTTTTTTTTTTCGTCTTCTTCAAAGCATTTCCTCACTTCCTGTCGGTCTCTCGTGTTGACCATCACACACGGAACTGCTGTATAGAAAGATATTTTTGACAACCTTCTTATTACATTCGTCATCAGGTATTGCGTCTCTCTCTCTCTCTCTCTTCCCCTATCTGCTTTTCAATCGTACCGTATTCCTGAGTTTTATTTTATTTTTATGGCTCATATATTGGTGTCAGTGGTTTCATATGATGTGATGGTGGATTTTTATGGTGCTGCTTTTTGAAGTGATTCACACACAGTCGATGGATAGATGAGAGCTAGGTCCATCTTAGCTTGTACCGGAGTGAATCCCAGAGTAGACAGTATTGCTGGGAACGCAGGAATATTGTAATTCCTTATCCGGAAATTAACTTTATACGCGATTCACTACTGGGAGTGTTCGAGTCTCGATTTTGTGACTTCGTGTTTATTCTTTCAGCCGTTTTGTAAAACTATTGCTGAGATGGGGATTTTTAAAAACTGGATCTCATCTTCAAGGAAAACACGCGTTGCGCATGAAATTTCATCGCGTGATTTTGAACATTAAACCATCTCTGTTTATGAGTTTTAAATTCTAAAGGTGCCGTTTGGCGTTTTCTCTTTGAAGATTAAGTTCGAACATTGAGAAGAGTGACATGAAAAATTACTTTCCGCCAGCTCGAGGCTGGTGATTAAATTCGATATGCTTGGTTCTGCAGAAATGCCTCCGAAAATTCGCGACAAAAACCCCCCCCCTTTGTTTATGAGGAGAGTATGAGTTCTGAAGAAACAAAGGGTCGTCGCGCAATTCTATAGAATGTTGAGCCGATTCTCAGTAAGTGAGGGTAATAAACATTCGTGACGGAAAAAATGCTTCGAAAAAATCCGGTCGTAAAGCTTAGAAGTTTTGAAGGTAGCGCGAAGTCATAAATTCTTGTCTCCTTGCAGCTGCTGGTAACTTGTTTTTTGTGCCGTGTCCTGGTATTGGCAGTTGCCGAGGAAAGGCGGGGGTGTGTCTTCATGTAGATGAGTCGCCATTGATGATGGTGACGTAGTGTACCGGTTCGGTGCATCATGTCTGCTTGGCGAGATGAATATAAACGCCGAATTTCAAGCTTCTGTTGCGTAGTTTGGCTGAGCAGAGACCTGGATTCGGTTGTCTAGGTATAAAAGTTCTTGAATTAGACAAAATTTTCAGATAGGTAGAAAAGAACTATTATTTGTTAGAAGGTATAAGAGATCTGAGCTGGCCAGTCTCAGATCTCGAAGTGCGTGCAAAAAAGAGATACTCAAGACGGTCAGTGCTGCGGATTGGTGTCCTTCGTTGGTGCAGTGAATTTGTTGCGAGCTCGGTTGGTTGAATAATTTGTGATCCCGATAACTCAGTGTTTTGATCCCCTTGTTTTAATTCTCTCGAGTGCGCCTTTGTTTCATTGTACGAGATAATAAATAATGAGTCTTTTCGACCAAAGGTTGAACTTTTCCCTTTTGAGATGTATCTGTTGTTTTGACGGATGGTCTGGTGTTGCGTATTCCACCTCGGTTGGAGGCAAAAAGTCCAAGGAGTGGTGGTCTTGTATTAAAAGACCCAAATCCATTGCCTGGACCGTAAAAGAGTGGTTGTAACGCTTCCCTTTAGTTAGGGTAGAGTCTATGCAACCAGAGGTTGCTAACTTTCCATGCGTTTTTTGGGAGTAGAATCTATGCGACCAAAGGTCGCGAAACTTTTCATGCCGAATTTTCTGTTGTCGCAGAAATGCTGAGTCTGTGTGACCAGAGGTCACCGTCTTTCAGAGCGAAATAAACCTTGGAGCGGGTTGAGTACTGTGTTGATTCGTTGTTTTCATGACTTGATTGAATTTGAGAGTAATGCCTTTCCATTTCAGATCTCGTGCGTTTTGTGCAAATTTTGAATACCTCAAGTTTGATACTCATTTTTTTTTAAGTTTTGATATAATCCGAAAAAAGAGAAAACGTGATGGCTTTGTCTGCATCAAAGATGTGTGAACATCCGGAAGTTCAACAAGGTGAGTGTTCCAAAGTTTTTTGAAATTCTTAAAA
Organism: Notodromas monacha; assembly: GCA_905338405.1. Classification (NCBI taxonomy): domain Eukaryota; kingdom Metazoa; phylum Arthropoda; class Ostracoda; order Podocopida; family Cyprididae; genus Notodromas; species Notodromas monacha. The sequence goes on from CAJPEX010000937.1 coordinate 64,441, forward strand.
TTGGTCGTTAAGTAAATCCTTTGGTTAACGAGAATTTCTTCAGGGTCTTAAGAGGAACTTTGTTTTCAGGACGTTTCAATTTTAAGAAAGTTACTTGATTGATTTGTATAATTTCAGATGAGAATTCGTCCGACTCCACCGTTTCAGAGGGAAAGTTGCTGCTTGATGAGGCATTGGTGACTGAGGGAACTGAAGGTAAGAGCCCGAACCTGAATTAGATGAAATTGTAGGATTTTAATCTTGGTTTTAAATTGGTTGAAATCTCATTGATTCTAATTCCGGTTCGTGATCTTAAAGATGTTGCTATGGAGGTGGAAGAGCCCCTTCCAGTGGAGCCCAAATCCCTCTCCTTGCCATCCTCCCTCGCAAGCCGATCGTCGGAATTGACTTCACTGTCGGAGGGGGAGTGGGAGCAGCTTTTGGATCTTGTAGCGGTTGTGAAATCCAAATCGCTTGCTACAATCGCCAAGCATGGCCTGGAGACACAGGTGAAGAAACTTCAGGAGAGATCGGATAAGAAGAAGATGCCACTATCGCAAAGCATGGCCTGGAGACACAGGTGAAGAAACTTCAGGAGAGATCGGACAAGAAGAAGCATCAGATCTCCAAGATACAAGGAGACCTTGCCGAGATGGTGTCGTTCGAGGAGACGCTAGCCGAGAGGAAGAAGATGTTGGAGTTGAACCGGAAACTGGCCATTCTGGCGACTACCGAGGCAAACTTGAGTACGGTTCAGTTGACAAGCAGCATTCGACAACGGTCGACCCATGATCTGGCCACGTTGGCAGTTCGGCTTCAAGGGCTGTCCAACTTGGTTTTGGAGGAAGGGCCTCTTTGTGAGGTAAAACGAGAAGGTGTGTACAGAATCGTTCTCAAGGGAATTATGGATGAGTTTTATTATCGGTCTCTTTTTGTTTTTCCTGAATTCAGATCAGTTGATGACTGTCTCGTTTGGCGAAGGATCAACAAAGGTTTCTCTTCGAATTGGCTCCATGGGAGCACTTGTTAAGAAGTTTGCTGATGAGCACACGGGTGTTGCTCCTCCGAAGACTGCGAGAATGTCGATTCATTCGAGATCGTATGCTGCAGCTACTGCGTCAACATCTGGACCTTCTACACCAAGTGGAGGATCAACTGCAGTTGCGATGAAGAGGCCGAGTCCTAGTGCTGCGTCCTCAGCGCCAGCGAGTGTAAAAAGATTGGCAATTTCTCCTCAGGAGCCTGAAGTTCAAAAACGCGTTGTAAATACTGGATTCGTTATTCCGAAATTGCGCGATGCCGCTAAGGTTGACATGTCTAATGGTGAGGAGAGGAATGAAGTAATTGTACTTGAGTAAAACCCGTTTGACCATTTTACTTTGCATGTTTGGTTTTTTCAGAATTGCTTGACAAATTTTTCGCAAGTAAACTCTTCTGTCCAAAGGACGGGAAGGTGTTTATGCGAAATGCTGCTCGTCGCCTTGGACTGACGGCGAGTCATGTTGCGGAGTTGGAACCAACAGTGCTTCCGGTGCCTGGTTGTTTGGTACAGGACTGGAATTACAACACTCCTGGCTTGAGCTGGGAGTGTGTGCATGATGTTGACCCTACTCAACCTCGGGTCCTCCTGATTGGAACTTCATTGCTTTCCTTCTTTCGTCTTGTCATGAGGAGTCGGGTTTTCGTGACACATGTCAATGAGACCAAATGTACAAGAAAACCGATCTTTGACCTGTCTCATATGACGGCAGATCTTCCGTTGTCTCTTTTCCAAGTGAGTATTTCATTCTCTGCTTTCCTGTTGGTTGTGATGATGAAATTCCTCTTTTTCTTCGAAACTCCTTTTCAGTACTCGGTCAGTGGCCTGTCATTCGGATATGGACAAACGTTGACCCCTTCTGAACTCCGCAACAGAGTTTTTTCCGATCTCGGTTTGCCTGAGGGGTTTCAATTTAGTCATGTTTTTGTTAGGATTGGGACAAATGATATCAAAAACTTGGTCCAACGGACTGATCTTTTGGATATTACTGATTTTTCTGGTTTTATGAGAAAGTTGTACAAATTTTTGAATGATCTTTCTCGGGCCTTTGGGGCTAAAGTTTTTTATCTTGGTGCGTCCCCCCCCCGTCCGGGAAAATGGTCGTTTGCTGATCAGTTAAGAATGGCTCCAGATGAGCTTCCATCTTTTCCATTGATGTACAAGGATGGGAATCGAATGGTGTTAGATGGGGTTCGATTAAATGTAGCGTATAAACTTCAATACGAGTTAAGAGAGAGGATGGCTGCTCTGATTGGGAGAGTTCAGACGGATGGAAATGGAGGACTTGGATGGATGGCATTGCCAACTCCACTGGAGTATCTAAGGCGATATGTCAAGACATCTGGTCTGAAAGGGGCGTTTGGTCATCTTCAACTCCGGGCGTATTTGGCATTTGCACGGGATCATGTTGTAGCGATACAACTTGGTCTCTCATATGAGAGCGATCTTGCTGCATGGATGAAGATCCGGACTTGCCCAGGGGAGGCTCCGAGGTGGAATGACGATGGGACAGCTCAGGATGGGATCTCACCAAAGTGTCTACACACCCACTTTGGTCATCGAGGAGAGATTGGATGTGTCGGAAGTCCGCATGTCTCATTGCAGGGGGTGTGTCTTCATGTAGATGAGTCGCCATTGATGATGGTGACGTAGTGTACCGGTTTGGTGCGTCATTTCTGCTGGGCGGGATGAATATAAGCATCAAATTTCAAGCTTCTGTTGCGCAGTTTGGCTGAGCAGAGACCTGGATTCTGTTGTCTAGGTATAGAATTTCTCGAATTAGACAAAATTTTTTAAGATAGGTAGGAAAGAACTATTATTTGTTAGAAGGTAGAAGAGATCTGAGCTGGCCAGTCTCAGATCTTGAAGTGCGTGCGAAAAAGAGATACTCAAGACAGTCAGTGCTGCGGATTGGTGTCCCTCGTTGGTGCAGTGAATTTGTTGCGAACTCGGTTGGTTGAACAATTTGTGATCCCGGTAACTCAGTGTTTAGATCCCCTTGTTTCAATTCTCTCGAGTGCACTTTTTGTTTCATTGTACGAGATAGTAAATAGTGAGTCTTTTCAACCAAAGGTTGAACTTTTCCCTTTTGAGACACATCTGTCGTTTTGACGGAGGGTCTAGTGTCGCGTATTCCTCCTCAGTTGGAGGCGAAANCCCTTTTGAGACACATCTGTCGTTTCGACGGAGGGTCTAGTGTCGCGTATTCCTCCTCAGCAGGAGGCGAAAAGTCCAAGGAGTGGTGGTCTTGTATTAAAAGACCCAAATCCATCGCCTGGACCGTAAAAGAGTGATTGTAACGCTTCCCTTTAGTTAGGGTAGAGTCTTTACAACCAGAGGTTGTTACGCGTATTCCTCCTCAGTTGGAGGCGAAAAGTCCAAGGAGTGGTGGTCTTGTATTAAAAGACCCAAATCCATCGCCTGGACCGTAAAAGAGTGGTTGTAACGCTTCCCTTTAGTTAGGGTAGAGTCTATGCAACCAGAGGTTGTTAACTTTCCATGCGTTCTTTGGGAGTAGAATCTATGCAACCAAAGGTCGCAAAACTTTTCATGCCGAATTTTCTGTTGTCGCAGAAATGTTGAGTCTGTGTGACCAGAGGTCACCTTCTTTCAGAGCGAAATAAACCTTGGAGCATGTTGTGAACTGTGTTGATTCGTTGTTTTTCATGACTCGATTGAATCTGAGAGTAATGCCTTTCCATTTCAGATCTCGTGTGTTTTGTGCAAATTTTTAATACCTCAAGTTTGATACTCAGTTTTTTAAGTTTTGATAAAAAAATAAGAGAACGTGATGGCTTCGTCTGCGTCAGAGATCTCTGGACATCCAGAAGTTCAACAAGGTGAGTGTTCCATTGCTGGTTTTTAACAGCTGATTGTTTTTTCAAAGGTTCTAAGATTGTTTTTAAAGCTGTAAAAGGCGCTTCGTTTACAGGCTGATTTGACTTAAAGAAAGTTACGTCTAACGGATGTTTTTAGTTTAGAGAAGTCTTTACGTCTAAAGAACGATTCCGTTTGAAGAGATTTTTTTGCGTCTAAAGGACGATTCCGCTTAAAGAGAATTTTTTGTGCAATTGCAGATGAGAATTCTTCTGACTCCATCGTTTCTGAGGGAAAGTTGTTGCTTGATGACGCGTTGCCAGCTGAAGGTAAGAGCCCAAACCTGAATTATATGAAATTGTAGGATTTTGATCTTGTTTAAGTTGATTGAATTCTCAGTGATTCTAATGCTGGTTTGTGATCTTAAAGATGTAGCTATGGAGGTGGAAGAGCCCCTTCCGGTGGAGACCAAATCCCTCTCCTTGCCAACCTCTCTCGCAAGCCGATCGTCAGAATTGACTTCACTGTTGGAGGGGGAGTGGGAGCAGCTGTTGGATCTTGTAGCAGTTGTGAAATCCAAATTGCTTGCTACAATCGCCAAGCATGGCCTGGAGACGCAGGTGAAGAAACTTCAGGAGAGATCGGACAAGAAGAAGCATCAGATCTCCAAGATACAAGGAGACCTTGCTGAGATGGTGTCGTTTGAGGAGACGCTTGCCGAGAGGAAGAAGATGTTGGAGTTAAACCGTAAACTGGCCATTCTGGTGACTACAGAAGCAAACTTGAGTACGGTGCAGTTGACAAGCAGCATTTGACAAAGGTCGACCCATGATCTGGCCACGTTGGCAGTTTGGCTTCAAGGGCTGTCCAGTTTGGTTTTGGAGGAAGGGCCTCTTTGTGAGGTGAAACAAGAAGGTGTGTACAGAATCGTTCTCAAGGGATTTTTGGATGGTTTTTATTATCAATCTCGTTTTTGTTTTTCTTGAATTCAGATCAGTTGATGAAGGTCTCGGTTGGTGAAGGATCCACAAGGGTCTCTCTTCAAATTGGCTCCATGGGAGCACTTGTCAAGAAGTTTTCTGATGAGCACACGGGTGTTGCTCCTCCAAAGACCGCGAGAATGTCAATTCATTCAAGAACGTATGCTGCAGCTACTGCATCGACATCTGGACCTTCTACACCAAGTGGAGGATCTACTGCAGCTGCGATGAAGAGGCCGAGTCCCAGTGCTGCGTCCTCAGCACCAACGAGTGTAAAAAGATTGGCAATTTCTCCTCAGGAGCCTGAAGTTCAAAAACGCGTTGTAAATACTGGATTCGTTATTCCGAAATTGCGCGATGCCGCTAAGGTTGACATATCTAATGGTGAGGAGAGGAATGAAGTAATTGTACTTGAGTAAAACCCGTTTGACCATTTTACTTTGCATGTTTGGTTTTTTCAGAATTGCTTGACAAATTTTTCGCAAGTAAACTCTTCTGTCCAAAGGACGGGAAGGTGTTTATGCGAAATGCTGCTCGTCGCCTTGGACTGACGGCGAGTCATGTTGCGGAGTTGGAACCAACAGTGCTTCCGGTGCCTGGTTGTTTGGTACAGGACTGGAATTACAACACTCCTGGCTTGAGCTGGGAGTGTGTGCATGATGTTGACCCTACTCAACCTCGGGTCCTTCTCATCGGAACTTCGTTGCTTTCCTTCTTTCGTCTTGTTATGAGGAATCGGGTTTTCGTAACACATGTCAATGAGGCCAAGTGTACGAGAAAACCGATTTTTGACCTGTCTCATATGACGGCAGATCTTCCGTTGTCTCTTTTCCAAGTGAGTATTTCATTCTCTGCTTTCCTGTTGGTTGTGATGATGAAATTCCTCTTTTTCTCCGAAACTCCTTTTCAGTACTCGGTCAGTGGCCTGTCATTCGGATATGGACAAACGTTGACCCCTTCTGAACTCCGCAACAGAGTTTTTACCGATCTCGGTTTGCCTGAGGGGTTTCAATTTAGTCATGTTTTTGTTAGGATTGGGACAAATGATATCAAAAACTTGGTCCAACGGACTGATCTTTTGGATATTACTGATTTTTCTGGTTTTATGAGAAAGTTGTACAAATTTTTAAATGATCTTTCTCGGGCCTTTGGGGCTAAAGTTTTTTATCTTGGGGCGTCCCCCCCCCGTCCGGGAAAATGGTCGTTTGCTGATCAGTTAAGAATGGCTCCAGATGAGCTTCCATCTTTTCCATTGATGTATAAGGATGGGAATCGAATGGTGTTAGATGGGGTTAGATTAAATGTAGCGTATAAACTTCAATACGAGTTAAGAGAGAGGATGGCTGCTCTGATTGGGAGAGTTCAGACGGATGGAAATGGAGGACTTGGATGGATGGCATTGCCAACTCCACTGGAGTATCTAAGGCGATATGTCAAGACATCTGGACTAAAAGGGGCGTTTGGTCATCTCCAACTCCGGGCGTATCTGGCCTTTGCACGGGATCACGTTGTAGCGATACAACTTGGTCTCTCCTATGAGAGCAATCTTGCTGCATGGACGAAGATCCGGACTTGCCCAGGGGAGGCTCCGAGGTGGAATGACGATGGGACAGCTCAGGATGGGATTTCACCAAAGTGTCTACACACCCACTTTGGTCATCGAGGAGAGATTGGATGTGTCGGAAGCCCACATGTCTCATTGCCCCGAGATGACAATGGGATTCTTCCCGTGGATCCCTTTTTGTCGTGAGTGAAAATCTACTTGATGTTTTTTGATTGTCTGCAACTAATTAAAAATTCTTTGCATCCTTGCAGAATTGAAGACTCTTTGTACAGGAAACCGCTAATAGATGAGTGTTTTTCACTGGAATACATCAAGGGGAGCTACAAACAGGATGTATCGTCGGATGGAGAAGCTTCTTCCTCATTCAGTTTGAAAGAAACGCATAAGGGGAAAATAGTTGTGGGTGCCCAAGTGCGCGTAAGAGATACATCAGTACCGAAGTTGGTAGTTACTCGTACTCTTGCTGGGTTTTGGATTGTTGGATTGGGTGGTGTTGAATTTTCTGTGGAGGGAAGGTTAGAAGTAATTTGAACTGACTGATTTGTGTAATCTGAAGGGATTTTCATGAGGGTTTTTTATGTGTTTGTTCTTACAGATTTTTGGTTTGAGTGAATGTTCATGTATGATTGTACGAGTTGTTATGTAGTAATAAAAATATTGTGTACAGAAAAATTTTGTGTTTTAATTTTATCGAAAAGTTTTTTGTTTTGTTATAAAAATTTGTCCTTTTGGACCCTATGTAACACAGTCCACTCCCTCTTGGGTGAGTGTATACAGGTTCATTGAACCACTCCTTCTTGTAGGCATTGCTGGGAAATTTTTGTTATCTTGAGAGTGACTACCAAAGGTAGTTAAGAAGCGTTTTATCTTCCTTATTTCCCCCCTGTTTTAGGTTCGTTAGTAGTCTCAAACTTGGTGGAAGTTAATTTCATTGAGGCTAGTTTTTGAACAAGTTCCTCTTCACCTTGTTGAACTTCAGTTTCCAGTGGAATGAGGTTTTGTATGACTTGATTTTTTAGAATTGTGGGTTTAGGTTCTCCTGTCCCCCCCTGTCTATGGGTTGTTAAAATGTCCACAGCTCTGACGACATTGTCTCTTCTGCTTCGATGGATTTTAATGATTTTAGCTAATTTCCATTTAAGCTTATGAAGAGGAGAATTTGCGTTAATCATGGAGGGTTTTAAAAGTACAATTTGATCGATTTTTGGTTCTAGGGGGTTCCCCTTCCCAGTTTTAGTGTTGAATTTTCTCAATCTTGAGATATAGCCGTCATAGAAGGATTTCCACAGGCGTTGAGCAATTTCGAGTCTTCTTGTTGCGTTTTCTGAGAGTCTATCGTTTTCCGTAATACCAAGAAATTTTAATGGGTCAGGGCCATACAAAAAAGGGTTAACTTCCCAATCTCCTTGATGAGGATTTATGAACATGGAAGGGGTTATAGGCATGGGGGATTTGCGGTCTGAGTATAGATAGGTTAGTGGTCTGTTGTTAATCATATTTTTGATTTGGGACACTACCGATTGAAGAGCATTCCAATTATTGAAGGCTAGTCCTCTGAATGACCTTGCTAGGCGTTCTTTTATCATGCTCATGTGTCTTTCATAAAAGCCTCCCCACCAGGGAGCTCTGCTAGCATTAAAATGCCATTCAACATTTTTGAACTTAACTCGTAATTGCTGTTGCTGTGCTTTTAGGAGCATTGGCCAGGCAGCTCGAAATGTGGCTGCATTGTCAGA
>CAJPEX010000938.1:8989-73938 GCA_905338405.1 Notodromas monacha
AAAAAACCAGGACTCCTTAAAGAACCTCTTTTTTCATCCCTTCAAAGAAATCGTAGCCATTCGTCATTCCTACTTCTGTCTTAAAAGTACCTTACTTCGGAATAAATAGAAAGGAATAGAGACTAGAATTTTCTTGAGGAAAAATAACTACAGAAGTTTATTATCGGAAAGGGATCCGTGATCCAAAGTTCGAGCAGGTGTTGCCGACGTTTGTATCCACCTTTCACTCGTTTCTTTTCTTTTTCGAGTTCCAAATTGTTGTTCACGTTAGCTTTTCCCAAAGTTTAGTTTACTTAATGTCGAAAAGTTACGAGCCGAATAATTTATTGCGTACTCTGGAACCTGGATTATTCGGTCTGATGACCAGTTTTTCTTCGTTTCGATTATCGACACGAGTACTTTAGAAACGGTTTCGAAAATAAAAACGCGTGCTTTCAATGATTCTCAATAAACAGAAATTACATGAAGAAAAAATGTGACAACTGAATCGGGAGCAATTTTGAAAATTAGAACAGTGTCTCACTTTACATTATGATGCAAAAATTGATACTCAAGTTCAAATGATGTACGCAGGTTTGATTCTCTGATCAGCTTCAAATTTAAAATATTAAAAGATAACAGAACTCACAGCTGGTTGGTGAACAAATAGCCAAATGGTCGACCATATCAGCATAAATGCTTTTACCGAATGAAGATAAGTAACGAATACCAGGGCTTTCCTACCTATTTTGTTCAGCTTTTGGTTTGTGCTACATTCTAGAGTTGCCAACTTTCAGCTGTTCCGTCTCTTGAGTTTACCATCTGCTGAAGTATCACTTGTACGTGATCGGCCTTTTATGGCTTCAGGACTTCACCTCTATTTACAATTGCATTCGGATCATCAGTTAAATACGTAATAAGTCACTTCACTTGTTATTTCCTCGTTGACCTAAAAGGCTCCAAATTTTCGAAAATGAATGTTCTCTTAGCAGGTTTTCATTTAACTTACGGTGCTAACTAATATTCACATGCAATCTTTAGTAAACTGTTTATTTTCCATGGAAACGTTTCGTGTACCACCTGCATGGTAACTTTGGTAAATGTTGGCATACCAGCAATGGTAAGCGTTCGACTGTTTTTAAAGCCTGGATTTATGCGGTGTTTCCTCGTCTGAAATTCGAACCAGCAAAAATATTGGCATGGAATTGGGATCGGAGGGGCTTCGGGTTCATATATGCGTCAGTTCGCAAATCAAGTGCTTCTTGCCTTGAAATACTCCAACCGGCGTTATGCCTCCTTTGAGCCCATCATAAGGGCGTAGCTTAGGCCAGAATACTCCTCTTTTACGCTTGAAAGAGGCTTGTCGTGCACCTGAGCGTGGAGAAAATGAGATGTTCATTTGGCTAAATGAGGCAGAAAATTTTTACGATTTCACGAGCACTCGGGAATCTGCTTAGAGCAAGCAAAATAATTGTTTTCCTTCTGAGTTTATGCGGTGGAAACGGAAAATTTCCGCTACGAATTGAATAAATTTCTGGGAGAAACCGAATTCAAGTCACGAAACAGTCCTCTTTTCTTGTACATCTCTATATTTTGTGTCTCAACAGATGATTTGACTTTCAGAAATTTCAAACTCAAGAATTATGGTTTGGAATTTTGTGAATGTCTCGTGAATGCATCGTAAATGTGCTTTAATTTATTTGTTCTAAAACTGATCAACTCTGATGTGATTTTTTTTTTACGAATTCTTCCCATCAATTGTGTTTACTGTTCAATGCAGGAATATGTGTTCAAACTTCGTGCTTATGTCTTGCCGTTTGGAAATATTTTGATGCCAGAGGACAAATTCGGTGTGATTAGCTTCACTTCACTATATAAAAATAACGTTGAAATCCATGCTTGCGGGACAAGTGTCATTGACAAACTCCCATGACATACTCAAATTTTTCATTGCTTGAAATACAATCTTCATGGCCATGATTGTTGAAAAAGGGCATGCCCTGTCTTCGTAGACATTCGAAAGGTATAAATTTTCATCTTATTTAATTGCTTTATTTATTTTTTTAGGTTTACAATGCCGATATGGACGGAAGGATCATCCTGAAAATAAGACCGAAAACTGCGGACAACAATTGGATTTTTTGAAAATGTGTCTGTCACGATTGGGATAATGGTGACGGAAGTCTGACATCGACAACTCTGCTCGAGTATGTTCTTCATCTAGCTACTGCAAGAACTATCGTCGGTCACTGAAGCTGGTCTGATCTGATGGGACTTCGGTTTCATGATTTTTGTGCCAGAACAGAAGATGCTTCTTTCTGTGGATATTTGAACAAAATCAAGTAAGATCTCCCATCCATCTACCAAAAATTTCAGATTTCTCAACGTGACGCGAGAAAGCAGATCTGTTCGTGGGGATGTGCGTTTTTATTTTTAAAATTTTCGACAGTATATTGGAAGTTTCGAAAAAATTATTTTAAGCAGTCATATTTCTCATTCTTAAAATTAGTGATCCTGATGGGATATACCACCATTGGTAAGCGTGCGACTGATCGTAAAGCCCGGGGTTTATGCGATGTTTATTCGTCTGAAATACGAACCAGCAGAAATATTGGCATGGAATCGGGATCGGAAGGGCTTCGGGTTCATGTGAGCCAGTTCGCGAAAGTTCACCAAGAACGGAACTTTATGCGGTAGGCCGCAATTTTTTTTTTTAGCAATTATAGCATGCCATTTGAAAAATGTCAATGATGAGAGGATTTCAAGTTGAATAATTCACAAAGTCGGTGAATGTAATCGTTTACAATTATTTAGCTTCATACAGCTGTGTCGAGTGCATTCTAGAAATCATATGTCAACCATAGCATAAGTAAGTTTTCATCCCTGTGTTGATGAAAAGAAAAAAAAATTCGAGTTCCATTGAGTTATTTCTGTTCTCTTCTGTTAAACCCTGTCTCCGAAGAAAAATTTCTAGCGTTTTGGAATTTCATTATATTTTCTTTGAAACAATAAGTACAATACTATACTTCTAAGCTCATCTAGGTTTCGCCTTTATATGAATTGTGCCTAGATTAAGAGTCGAACAAAGGAAACGAACATAATATTAACATTACTGGATTTATTTCCCACGGTGACTTTCGCCTTCAGACTAAATCAAATTTTAAATCAAGATTAATATCATCTATGTTAGATGAAGTATGATGAAATGCTAGGAAGAAAAATGCGCAGAACGATTATCTCACGAGAAGCAGAAAACTACTAATAAATTACGAACTTTTTTCTGAATTTCGTGAGGACATCAGGAAAATATATGTTTTTCAAATCCTTGAAATGTCGTTCGAATCCTGTTAGGCGATATTTAGATGTATTCCTCCATCCTTTATTATTTGTTCTAATTAACAAACACTGTGATGATTAATTATTCATGCGGAGGAATAAAGTAATATGAGTCACCAACGCGAATTAAATAGGTTCAAGTGACCTTTGTTTGGTACAAACTTGTATGCTTGACTGAGTCTTTTCAGTTGCTGCAACCGAAGTAAACTTGAAGGTAAATCGTGTCCTTACGGATGAGTTTCTTCCATAATAATAAATAAATATCATTGGAGTGTATGTTCTCGTGACCACTCAACTGAACTCAACCCGATTGTTCGCCAGGAAAAGCTAAGGGTCTCTGAAAATTTAGTACTCCTCTGAGCTTTGGAAAGTGCATTATTTCCTTCCACTAGGCTTCTAAAATTTTATTTGTGTTTCTGTGCAGCAGCCACTCGCAATTCATTATTTTGTAGGAGATATTTCGAATCAAATGAAAAGCGCGCGAGAGACGCTAAATTCGATTACCAGAGAGGATTTCCATGTTTAAATTGCACGAGGAGAATGTCGTACAATCTTTCTGAATTTATTTTTATTTTATTTTACGTAAATGATCGATTCGAATTGCCAAAAGAGTCGGGCAGAGCCAGCTCAGTTGTTCCTGGTGCTCAGCTGTCCCGTCGTTCAGTTGGGCTCGGCGCTCACTTGACCCTTCTCAATGTGTTCTCGTACTGTGTATGCATAGTTAAAAGTGGCGTACAGAGTCAGATACTGCCTCGGGGCGTACTTCAATGAATGATGAGGCGAAATGCCATCGATTTCTGTCGCCGGAGAAACAGAAAATCTCTCGCATGAGCAGGAAGGAGAGGGTTTACTCTGTGGGACGCTGCGGACCGGCTTAGAGTTCATTCTCCCTCTTGAGATTCCAGTCGTCAGTGCGGCGTGAACGCGAGCCTTTCTCCTGGTCCTCTAGTTAGTCCTTGCAGTGGTTATAGAATTATTATTTTTTTATATCTTCTTTTAAAATCTTTTATGGTCGGTGTCAAGGCCTCGATATGGAAATTCCTGGGGCGCGTTCTGCGTGCCGCCGGCGCCGCGTCGTTCGCGACCGTTCTTTTTTTTTTTTTTTTTATCCCTTCCATTTGAGAGATGGCGGATGTCTCGCGGAGAGGCGGCAGTGGCGGCAACCTGTCCGAGGGACGCTTCTACTCGATCGGACAGCTCGTTGCGGCAGTGTTTTCAGAAACAACTCTGTAGCTGTGAGTGAGTCTTATAGCAGCGAAAGTTTGGTCTCACTCGTGCGGCGAGACGCCTATAACCTCAACTCACTACCTAGAAAGAAATCATGTGCAGTTTTGAATTTAGAGAAATGTGAAAAAATTGGTTTCTAGTACAGTATATAACTGACGAAGTCCTGAATAAAGATTCAACTCTTTCAAAATAAATGGAAAACATCGACCACATTAGAGGTGACTAATGTACAAACCTTGACTGATGATAAAGCAAGGTATAAAAAATCAAAATTTTCTTTCAAAATAAAAATCATAATCATTGCAGCATTTGACCATGTTCTATTTTCCTCTGTTCATGAAGCGCATCATGATTTTTGGGAATACTGTACAGTTCTTAAATTCCCTATTTTGACTCATCCTAATTTATTCTAGGGTGCATGTTTCGTTTTCTCACAGCCGCGAAAAAAATGAATTTGTTCTAATTTTTTTTTATCTCAATGAACATTGTCTGTTACACTTTAGTTAACTTATTTGTTGCTTGTCATATACTGTACTTCGCATCTTACGATGAAGACTACAAATTTTAGAGAAATGAAGCTATAAAGATGTCCTATTTCTCACCAAGCCTAAGTTTTAGTAGATTATGAATTTTTTGAAATTACTATTTTCAAATTGGTTACATTGGAACGCTAAGAAAACCTTTCTGAAAATTGTGGGTTGGGGTTGCTCTGAAAAAGTTAATGGTTTGAAAAATTATTCTTCAAGTGTTAGTATAGCCTAATATGTTATAAAAATATATCGTGTTCAGGCAGTAAAAAGTGCTTCATAAAGAAATATGTACAGTATAAGAACAGTATAAATTATATTTCGGATAATTCACGTGTCGTTAAATGGTTTCCATGGTTGTTCTATAATTTTTACTCAACTTGATTTATGATCATATTTTCTATCGGTCCGACAGGGATGATCACTTTTGGTTATTCAACTTGATTTTGATAGTTTTTTTTTCGATTGGTCCAATATCAGAGATGATTAATTTTTAAAGAGATCTTCTGGAAATCTGAACAGATCCGAATCTTTTACGCAGATTATTGCGGACATGATCCGCAAAAAAAAAAAGTAACCAGCGAATGGGGTCATGGAGTGCGGAAGAAAAACAAAATTACGATTGTTGGGATTTCGAGACATTTTCTCACAGCCGCGCATGGAATGTGTTCCATCAGCGAGAGGAAATATCCTCTCATTGAATTCAGCTACATGAGTTTTAGTTTTTTTCTTCTTCTTCTTCGGCATATTTATACTTGACAAAGCAGGGTTCGGCTTTGGAAACGGAATAAATTTTCGTTCCTCTCGACGTTAGAAGGCACCGTGCCGCGCCGCGAAGAACTAGGAAATATCGTTCGTTTTTTTTTTTCGTTCCCCAAAAGTTCTTTCCTGTCGCTTTCCGTTGATAACATTCTCCCCTTTTTCTACTTTTTTTTTCTTTTTTGCCGGCGGTCGGTCACATCATCGTTTTCACAAGCAAAGGAGACGGCTGTGAGAAAGGGAAAAGGAAAACGTCTGGCTGGGACTCGACGGCCAGGCGTTGACTATATCGTTCGGCATGTCCGCCTGGGTATGATTTCCGGCGGGACAGGTCGCCGCTTTCTGTTACAGTCTAACTTGAGCTGGCTTTTTCAAACTTTCGTTTGAACTTCCGGCTTGTTGATGATGCCTGTATTTCAATATAAAGGAAGGATTTATGTAACTACTACTTCGCGTGCTATTAGGTCTAGTATCACTCATTTGATGAAGAATTAGAGAAAGATAAAATTGGTGATCTTCTGGGCCTAATACTGCATGGTAAACGATTCGACAGGATGCTGACCGTGGAGGCCAGGGTAAATTGCCCAAATAGCTAACGATTTCCTTTCAAAAAGCATAAAGATGAATTTCCTGGGTGCCCAGAATATTAGCCCAAAGCGTATACGGATTCAAGGGGAAACTCTTGAGATGCCTATGTATATCATTGTTTTCAAGGGAATTCAGACAAGAACTAAAAAAAAATTGATACTCGGAGGTTTCCCCTAAAAATAAGTGGTTCAAGTTACCAAGTTCCAATTGTGCCATTTTCTCTAAATTTCATGGTAAAAGTACAACCTCTTGAATGCACCAATTGGTCCAATTCACTTCATGAGTTGGGAAGTTACTGAGATAGCTGATTAATGCCTCAATCAACAAGGTGCACTTCTGGTCTGTAACACCAACATTGGTATGTGTACTAAAGTCTGAAAAGCCAGAGTGGAAAAATTGCATTTTAAATGCACAGAGAAACTGTTGTATATTATCTGAAGATTGGTAAAAAAAAAACCTGAAGACAATTATTTTCAATATTTTTTATGAATGTATCCCTTGCATTGCGAGTCAGATTTTAATAATCAAATTGTGCCAAAATACGTAATCGCAAGGGATTTTGCCAACAGGAGCTGTAGTACAGATGTCAGCAAAATATACAGTATACTACTGTATACAGTATTCAGAAGGAAAAAAGCAGTATCCAAAAATTTACAGAGCGATTTTTCAGATACAAATTTCAAAAAAAGGCACAGTGATGGGACTACCCCGAGGAAAGAAAAAAAATCCAACACTAGTCCGTCCCCTCCTAAAAACTAGGAGCTATTGAAGATTTAACTGCTTACAAATATACAGTATATCCAGAATTAAATGATACAGTAGAGGACCAACGCAAAGATAAAACGGCACTATTTTACCATAATTCAACTGCGTATACTGTACTCTATACCCATCGTAGAGAAACAGTCAAGGGATGGACGAGATTTGCATCGTTATACGTCGCGGACGGGTTTCTCAGGCGAGCCGAGGCCCAGGCCGGGATCAACGCATTACACGACTTGGTGAGCCTCGCTGCGGCGCGTCTAGCTCAGAAAGGCTCTTGACCTGATTACGGTATCAGTGCGATCAAGCGAACGACCTTAGGCGAACTGCTGGCACGCGGCTCGCATCTTATTCCCTTGCTGTGGCAGTGCTGAAACGGTGTGTGGAAGGGTTCGCTTGCTTTAACCACAGGCACAGTGGCTCTGGGGTCTGTGCAGGGCCGCATGCACGGAGGTCAAATATGGCAGAAAATACATTTTAAATTCTTTTAGTCAACTTTCAAGGGATGCCTGCAGAAGAATTCGACTTAGAGGAAGTTTTTGAGTTGCTAGGGGAAACTACCACCAACCGAAAATGTGGAAGATTTTTCCATGGTTATGTGGCAATTTTATCCTTTACGGGAGCTCAATCATGAAATTAGCAGGATTAGCTAAAATATATTCAAATATCTGAAAGATTTAAGGGGATTGGAGCTTGAAACATTCTGAGCAAGACACGATTTTATTTTCAGCCTCTTCAAGTTTCTAGAAGGAATTTAATTTAATTCGTCTCAGAGAGTTTTCAAATTAGAGAAACCAAGTCGTTCGCTGGGGAAAAATTACAGAATGACAGGCAGTTGAAATTGGTAACCTTTTCGGGACAAATATGCTTTCTGAAGGATTTGACAGGATGCTTAACTTGGAGGCAAGAGTTCATTCGCCAAATAAGTCTTTCACTTCCTTTCAAAAAGCGTAAAGTTAAATTTGTATTTCCTTTCTCTTTACTGGTCACGAGAAAGGATAGTTGAGAGGCCTCCAGAAAGGTTGAGTTGTCAAGGTTTGAGGCGGATATCTTCGCGTTATGGAAGTTTACATTAAATTGTTTTCAAGGAACTTCAGACATTAACCTTTACACGGTTGGTTTGTGTCATTAGGGTTCAACTGCAGAAGTGCAGCGTAAATACTTCAAAAATGGAATGAAGCTGATGATTGGTAACGATGGGAATTGTCTACGGGATTAAACCTCTCAATGATCCCTGCTCCTTTCAACCAGACATTTTCATTTATTACAGAACAAAACAAAGAAGGCAAAATTAATCATTTACAATAATTCAAACTTGAACCGCTTTCTTTGTCTCTGTCTTTTTGACCGAAGAGTGATTTTGCAGTGATTTTGGCAGTACAGTAATATGTCTGGAAATTCTTGATTTCTCCTACCCTCTCCCGTTGACAAAGAGTTTTCGATAGTACTGGAATTTTCCGAATATGTAGACAATTATATCGGACCAAGAAAATCGGACCATCTAAAGTTGACCTGCTCTGTACCAGGTTTCCACTGCTGAAAATTGGTCAATTACAAAATAGGCTTCATCAGAGCCAGTTGTCCCCTTCAATACTCTTTAATCTGAACAATTTGTTGGTCAAATTGTTGTTGCTGCAATAGATTATTGCTGTCACGAATTACTGTAATGCTTGCAAACAGCTAATTTTTTTAGATCCCTGCCGGATAGTCGCAATGTTATTTGTATTTATTCATATCGAGTTTTTAGTTGTATGGAATGTAACCTTTCCCTGGTCTCAACGGCTTCGATGTGACAACATTTTACTGTACTGTACTTGCTTTTCTCTGAGTTTTTATTGCCCCCACAGATGTGAAACCTTTCCAAATGCCTCATTAGTCAGGATTGATATGTGTAAAATGTGTCCACTGACATGCATGTCGGAAAACACACAAAGGTATTCAATGCAAGTAATTTCATTTACTCTCATTGCAAGCGACTCTTGGTTCTCCCGAGTTCCACTTGGCTTCATTGTTGATCTGTATAATTTATGCGGTTATTATATTTTTTCCTGACAGTGCCACACCGATGCTCGAGCGTGTTTCTGCGTTGCTCGTTTTACCCGGTTACGTGGTCATCGTAAAACTCTGTCTCCTTCTCGGAGGACCAGCAGTACACATAGAACCGGTTCTCCTTTTTTATTCTTCTTCTTCAATGAATAAAAAAAAAGTAAAAAAGAGAATGCAGCACCGCGGCAGCCCGTCGTCAGCGCAACCCGGGCTGTTAATGCCGCAGGGAGGACTGGAATCTGGACGGGACAAACCCGTACCTCTTCGTCAAGGTTCCACGACGCCACTGCAAGACTGAAAGAATTCATGTAAACCGCGCGTTCTTTAGAGGCTAACACATACCCGGGGTAGTACTGGGGATTGTTTTTCTTTTTCTTTTAATTTTTGGACTTACATTTTAGAAAGAGAAGGGAACGAAGCAAATTGACTTGCAAGAACAATGGATGTCTTCATTGCCTAACTTTTTGCATATGTTATTTGACTCAATTAATGTTTACTATGTAAGAGGAAACCATGTAAGATGAACTGTTTCGAGAATACCAAAGTTTCTGTGCCTCTGTAATAAAAGGGGTCGTTTTCTTTATTAGGTATCAAAATACTGACCCTCGTGAAATCTCGGATGGAATGCCGGAATCAAAAGATGATGTTGAGATGTCTATTTTTTTCTGATATAAAGTTGCAAACTATTTCCCCATGAATCCGTGTTCCACCGAGACACCGCCATTTTATCTATATTTAAAGTAATTTTTGGATCCCAGGTTGAAATTGTCAAAAATTTGAAGCTTCGTCTGGCGTACGATATTTGATTCAGGTTTTTATATGTTCGGGAATATGTTAATTTCATGAGTCCAGTTTTTGAGCTTGGCTTCAGACTAGTGGGTAATACTGTACTGTATTGTGGCTATACTGTGTGTGGTCTACGATTATTTATGCATGCACTATTTCCAGCTCTGAATATGCGTTGTTTGATGTGTATATGCAGCGTAGTTGCATTCCACAGCTTGAAAAATTATGCTTTTACATGAATGAAGATGCGAACATTGAACATGATGGCGTTCGTCAATTTAAGCGCTTGAAAAAGAGAAGCCGGATTTTCCTTTCGTGTTATCTATTGAGAAAAGATGTCACAATTTATTAGTTTCTTATATGAAATGAGACTGCTGGGAAGGCATAGTTTTTTAGTTAATCAGGAAATCAACCGTTTTAATTGATAATGATCCGGATTTAGTTCAATAGACATAGAAAAAAATCAGAATTTTTTCAATTATTACAAAGCAGTTCAAAATTTTTTTTGAAAACGTGTTTTTTAAACCCACCTTTCTATTCCATGCAAAAAATGTGCAAGTTTAAGTGTTTGCATGAACTTGGACGCGAGTGTTCGACTTGAGGCAGTAATATTAGCACTTTATTACTAAATTTGTGATCCGCCAACGAAAAAATGTTTAGACTGAAATATTTAGATTTAATTCAGTTCAATATGATTTTTAGTTTGGAATCATATCGCTGTCGATGACGATTGGCGACTGAAAGTTGATACGACTAGTTATGCAAAATGCAGTTCGAAATCATCAAAATTGTACCCGTCAATTATCATTCGAATCAAAGTGGATTCGTCGGTTTGGTTTGAAGGAATGTTGTGTGCGTCTTGAGCGAAGTCTGAGAGACTATATAGACATGCAGAATGCAATATTCAGAGCGATCGCAATTTTCTTGCGTGCACGAAACATTTTGTTTAATTGAATTTTAAATGTCTGCGTAATCCTGGAACCCGACATTCCTCTGAGTTTAAAGCTATTTCAAAATCAAAATAAATTCGAAGAATGCCCTGGGTTTGTAGGACTCTGTGAAATTCGCGATGCGTGAACCTCTTTAGCGGTCAGATAATTAGACGCAAGTGCATTACTGCACAATTTACTGTATACCCGACTGCCAGCGAGCCGCAGATGTTTACTCGTGGACTCGGGAGGGATTAACACGCATGAAGGAAGGCAGCCTTTTGACTATAATACTGTACAGTACCAGTATAATTAGAACCCGGAAGAATACCAGAGATTAAGTTTCAAAAATGATACAAAGCATGATTGCATCTCCCGGAGAACGAGATAATTATGCCGAAGGTTCAGCTCGTATTCTCGTTTTAAAGCTTCGCCTCGAGCTGATTGGGTTTGCGAAGTTCACTGCGAGATCCGGCGCAGGGTCAAGCGGGCGCCGAGCCCAAGTCAGCTCCACCCAACTGAGCGACGGGACAGATGAGCGCCGACCAACTGAGCGTATCCTTCATGAATTTAAATACACATGCAGCACTTGATCGACGAAAATTGTGCATCACCATTCCCACCAGAAGAACAACACAAAATAAAAAATGCAGCATAGCCATTTTCTCATGCTGTTGGAATCCTTACACGCTTAAGACAAAATACCTTATGTAGTCAAGTTCCACGTCATTTTTTAAACTTGGGAGGAGCAAACTAGCTAAAATATTTCAGATGTTGATGCAGAATAAGATGAATTAAAGAGCGATTGGATTCATGTTCAAGTTAGTTCCAGTTCCATTTTAAAATTAAATTTTGTTAAGGTATAGATTCACGTTTTTTATTCTTGAATTACTGTTTTGCAATTTCCATATTACTCGAAATTGGGCGCGGGTCTTTTGTGAGGGCGCGTGTTATTATTTGAGTGAATACGGTAACCATCATTCGTCAAGTCATTTTTGAAGCAAAAACACGACACAGGTCTTGTATATACAAGCGGATTGCTGTTGCTGTCTCACGTGAAAAAAATGTTCGGAAGCTTAGTCATTAAAATTATTAAATTCACAGGGTTTAGAGAAAAATACATTACTGCCATATCGTATGCGGACGAACCATTTTAAAATGTCTGAACTCCCTCTAGATAAAGTCCAGTTGGACTGCGCTCAGTCTTTCACGGCGTTCAGTTGGATAGCGCTGAGTTTTTCCTGGCGCTCAGTTGGTCGGTCATGGCGTGATTCACGTCCTTGTGTGTTCTCGCACACTCCCGGAACTCATCTCTCTCTCTCTCTCTGTTCCTTCTTCGGGTTTGTTTGGACAATCAATGACGATTGTTGGAGTGGCGTCTGAGGGCAAGAACCTGCGAGGATGTCGGGGAATCCACTCCATGCTGCCTTGTCAGCTGACAAGTCCGCAGCGAGGAGATATTTCTTCCCTCTGTTTCCCCCGCCGTAACGCAGTCGTTTGTCTATTTCTCATCCTCGTCGTTTTCATTTTTTTTTTCCTGATCAAATCCTATGTGCTTGGAGAGAAGGCCACCGAGTACGTTCAGCTGCATCGAACCATTTATATATATGCAGTATAAGCACATATTGTATTCGAGATTAACCGAAAATAAAGCGCCCCGTTTGGGCAACGACGATGATGGGGAAGATTTAGTGCCGCAGAAAGATGGATAAAGTTGATGGCTTCTGGCGTAATTCTGGAGGCAAAGAAGTGCACATCAGAAAATCAAAGGGCTCGAAAGAACGAGGATAAAAGATAATGCACAGAAGAGCATACATCGAAATAGCGGGTCTCTGAATTTGATGCCAGGTTAGGTTTGATTAATCCTAACCTGTAAGGATGGGTTATAGGTTAGGTGCGGTTATGGAGGTGGGGCCAGGTGATTATTCTTACTCGCATATATATAAGATTGAATTAATTGCGCACGCGTGCTCTAATTTTTAAACATTCTCCTTATTTTAGTACAGTCGAACCTCTTCAAGTTGCGTGGTGCAAAATTTTGCCAGAATTTAGCGAAACGTTTTATGTCTGAAACCTCGGAGTTGAACAACGGAACCCTCACGATACCTCGTACGGTTGAAACAAGGAGGCGATCGTCATACGAAGTAGAATGCATTGATGGGTAGGGGTCACAGGGTTTCAACAAAATTGTAAATACTTGATAACTTTTTCAATTGCCTGTCTTTCCACTTAACCTGGGAGTAAATGTCACGATCATTTTCCACGATTTCCGAGTAAAGCTGAACGGAATTTTCTTTCTCCATCGCGATCTTGCGTTTTTAAAACATGTATTAAGCAGTTTCCTAATATGGAATAACGAAAAATCAGTTCTCGTCCTATGATAGAAATCGTTTTACATGCATTTTGGATATTCTGACTTGATGGGATGGTTAAAATTTTTGAATATCTAGGTTAATGTAGCTTGGAAATGTCTGATACATTATATCAGTACATTCTTCAGATCGGTTTATCTTAAGTGTCGTAGAATATTTCAATGGTGTCCGATGAATTATTCCTAATCAGTCATGGATTTTAAATCATAATCGATTATCCCGGCAAATATACTCGGCCATTAGCCCAGATTATTAGAGTTCTTCTGTATAGTTTTCACAAGTGGCACGAAATAATCCTGATTTTATATGCAAGCTTAGTGTGGCTAGAAAGCGTATGAAATTTCAAATTTATTTGAATTTTCTGATCGATATATGCATCAAGTTTACTGTGAAATTGTCAAATACTTTTTTTAAATTTTTTTTAGACATACGTGAGTTCTTGGCATTACATCTGGGTTTAGTCAAAAACCCCTGTTAGAACAATGAATTGAAAAATCAGTATGCGACTTCGAATCTATTGAGCTCTGCATTTGCCGCGAAAGTTGAGTTCTTTTTCAAGTAGATTTATTTTTCCAAGGTCTGAATCCAAAGGCGGCGTCATTTCAGGAAATAATTTTCCGAAATCCTCTGGAAATGTGTCTGATAGCCGTTTTATTTTGTTAAAATAGAATCATATTCATGCGAGAATTTGTTTGGGTGTCGGTTGAAGCAGCGACACGCGCCGGGACATTCACCGAGTTTTGTCCGGCCGGATGCGGGTTCCCGCGGAACCCATTTCCCCAGACCCGGGTTCGTCGGGAAACCCCTGGCGATATCTACAGCCACCGTGTCGGATCCAGGGTACGGAGAAGCCAGTTCCTGCAAATTCTCGCCTGTCTATACATAGAACTCTGGAAATCAAATCACTCTTCTCCTCTGGGCTTTCCAGGCGCGCACGCGGGTTCTTTATTTTTCCCGCTCGCTCCTCGGGTATCAGCAGCTAACCTGTTCCGTCTGAGATAGCACTAACTGGAGTGGATAATTAACGGAGAGCTTTAGGATGAATCCCCTTTTACATTTAGGTCGCTCGGGAAGAGAATCAATTGCAGATGTTCATCGGAATCAAAAGGTCGCTTGAAATGAAATTCGATTTAGAAATATAATGGAGTCGAAACGCTTTATGATTCGAATTTTGGGGGACCAGCAAAAAATTTGAGTTGGGGAAACAAGCATTTTCTGTTGAGGGAAAGATATGAGAATTGCAGGTAATATTCTGGGACTTAAATTGCTTCTTAAATGAGTTGACAGGATGCTGACCTTTGAAGCAAGGGTCCATTTTCCCGATTTGTCCTTTACTTCCATCAATTTAATTGTTCATTGTTTTTCTCTTGCTTTTTCAAAAAAAATAATAATAATAGCCAAAAGGAAAATTCGAGTTTCATCAGTTCAGGAGAAGCTTTCAAGTTAGAGAGATTTTTAATGCATTATTTCTAAGGGACTTCAGACGGGGACTTGAAAAAATTGAACTTAAAGAGGTTTCGAATTATTGAGGTTCAACTGTGAAAACTTTCAAGCGACAAAATCCGAACTGTAGTGAGTAAACTTCATCTGATTTTATACTACAATACACTATTGCGGAAGTAGACGTTGGATTATCAGGGCTTTAATTACAGTAATCGTTCATTTTATGAAAACTGCCCAAATTTTGATCGAGCGTTCAAATTTTAGCCAGACAGATCGACGTATCATCTTGGCTAATTATCTAGGCTAATTAACTCTAAAGATGCTTGTGATAAATTATAAAGTAATTCTCCAATGTTGCTTCTGGTGAAGCCATCAAGTTAAAATGCTGTACTCGATGTGATCTATCGTGAAATTTGATTAATTCCATCATCCCAGGAAGAACTCACACTCAGTATAGCTCGAATATTCAAGTACACACTAGTTTGTAGTTAGTATTGATTTTTAATCTGTTCTCCTCGGAGAAAATATTGTGTAATCAGCAGGACTCGAAGGTTTTAAATGAGCTCGAGATGATCTTTGATAGAGTGTCTGATATTGTGATTGCTGTAATTTATCCTTTTCTTCTTCTTCTGTGAGATAATGGAGATATCCACTGACCATACATTTGACTACAGCATACAGCGCCTCTTCAGCAATTTCAGCACTGTACTTTATTACTTTTTAAATATTCACAACACGATTTCTCTGTCCCATTTGTTTGAAATTCTGGACAAACTTATCTCGAGGCTGATTAAAAAAAACATAATTTAGAATCCGAGGTTGAAGGTCCAAATATTATTTTCTTGATCTTTTATTTAAATATGTGTTAAAATAGACTTCTGGATTTGCATAATACGAGGGTTAGTTCATAAGTTTTGAGACTTTTTGAAATACTGTAGATCCAACCGGCTTTCAACAATTTCAACAGCAAAATTACTCGCATAGCACCATCATTTGGCAACACTGTAATGCTGTTTCAGACACTCCCCACCGATTTGAATTCATTTTTTCATGCGATAAATCCAACCATCAAAACGATGTTGGGAACAGCCAGAAGTCACAGAGTGCCTATAATATCAGCCACAGATCTCAATTTTTAGCTCTGTTTTGATTGTTGGAATTTATCAGATCAAAAATTCATTGGAATCGGTAGAGAGTACAATACAGCACTGAAGCGTTGGCAAATGATACGGCAACGCGAGTAAAATATTTTTTTAATTGTTGAAACTCCATAGGATCTATTTCAAAAGGTCAACCAACCCTGGTATCACGAAATTATTGCGATAGAAACAGCAGGAAGCTAGGTAAGGACCAATCCCGGACATCAGGAGGAAATTTTTGCTCCTGATGTCCAGGATTTGTCATGATTCATGCTTGGAAAACCCGGATGCATTGCAAGCACTCGCGAAAAGTTGAAAGGCATCGAGCCGGCTGAACAATACGTTCATATGGAAAGCGGATACAGACAACAGGAAATGTGTACAACGAATAAAAAGGAGAAGAAGAATAAAAAAAAAGGATGTCAGTTATCGTCGTCGAGGAAAAATATGCGTAGCGAAAGAAATAACACGAATGCGAAAAGGGGGAAACACCGTATCGTCTGCGGAGAAAGGGGCGTCATTAAGCTTTGGTCGGTCGGTGGAAGTCGCCGGGATTTTGTTCGCGCTTCCAATATGAGCAGCAGCAGCAGCAGCAAAGCAAGCAAGCAAGCACCAGCAGAAAACCGTGGACTGCTTTGTTTGCATCCTTCTACTCCCCCCCCCCCCTCTCCTTCATCTATCTCTTTATTATTCTCTATCCTCTACTTCTTTTATTTATTTATTTATTTTCTCTTATATATCAGCACAGCCACAGAACGATGCTCTCCAGACGCCGCGTCCCCGTTTTCTGCCCAGCGTGTCGCGTCTCGCTTCCGCCGGCTTCCCTCGTCCCGCCTCCCGGGTATTCTTTCTTCCGCCTGCATTTGCTCTTCTGTTCTCTCGCTTTCATTTTTTTTTATCCCTGCGTCTCGTACTTTTATTTTCTTGGTTTCTGCTTTTCTGTCGTTATTCCTTTTTCCACTCCAGCTGCAATGGGCTCCACCGGAAGGAGAGTAGACGCGGTTTGACCTTACGGCTCTGTGGCTGGCGAGTCGAAGGAAGTCGTGGAGGCGAAGTGTTGCGTCGGCGGTTTGAAATCCGGGCTTTGGGTTCATCAGTCATGTGGATCTTTTCATTAAAGAGATAGAGACTATAATGCCCTGACTTTTGAGGATGAATCATCATGCGCATTTTATGCTTTCAGACGTACAGGATAGAATTTTTTTTCGAAAGCGAGAAGATGAATTGTCAGTACAGTACAAGCTTTGAGTTGGGGAGACTTTTGTGTACAGCTACGATTATCCGGGCTGATGATGGGGGTGCCTCTGCAGAGATGATCAGAAATGACTGATGTTCATATACCATTGAAAACTTGTATGACAAAAAAATAATTGAAGAATAAATTGAAGTGAAATTAAGGGTGCCAGTCTAGCTCAAGTGAAATTTTAATCATACACGTACAGTATATGTACAGTATTGTACTTCACAAAATAATCTGGTCTTCCCCTTGGATAATCAGGGTTCAATGGTAATCTGACTTTTCGAAAATGCGCAAAAAATCAGAGCAAGTCAAATTATCGACGATGAGGGACGTGCAGTAATGATGAAGTTGAATTTAATGATCTACATTATTCCACTTATACTGTATCTCAAAACACAAAATGCATGCCTAAGGCTAAGATGCATCAAAGGTTTGATGAAAATGAGAACGTTCGCTCTTGAAGAGGTTGATTGCCAAAAATTTAGCCATGCGTCATCTTGATGCATTAATCGAGTTTGCCCAAAAGATAGACTTCGCACGCTGCCTTTTTTTCAAATGAGTTAATGGAATTTATTTAAATTTTTTAGAATCGGTTAATCATGATTTCTGTTTTTTTTTTCAGGAAGGACGCATACTTGACCAGCTCATTTTCTGTTGCCGTTGCATCTGGAAGTCGCAGTTCCGCTTCAATCCTTACCGCTGGATTTTCTTCAAGTCATCAAAATTATACTGAAGTGAAATTGAAATTTTTCGCAGGTATCCCTTATTATGCTTTCAAGCGGTGCGAATGCTTCTTTATGATTTTCATCGAAGAGTATTTCGACATTTCAACCGGCCATCTTGGATCAGTATGATACCGATGAGTCATTCGGTCAAGAAACTAATGAACCCAAATATCTTCTGATAGGTACCAAACCAATTACTTTGACATGAAGCCATTAAAGAAAAGGCCCTTAATATACGATTTACAAATAGGTATTTATGACGCTGTTATTAGGCGTAATGAAGGTACTCTCGACTGCAAGAATGTACGATATACACAGTACTTCTAATCCCTTTTTTAGGCTTCAAAAATGAAAATAATTGTGCGTATGATCTCCTGTTACCTTTGACCGTTAGGAAAGGACGTTAAAAGGGCCTGGTTTTTACTCAAAGGCCCCATATGAACTAGGGCAGTATTTCGAATTGAATTCAACTTTCCTGTTTATTTTTTGTTTTATTCCTCTAGGACAGCCGCAAATTTCTCAAGGAATCCGAGGAGCCTCTTGTTCACAAACTGAGAACCTCCAGTCCAGAGAGAAATTCTCAGTTTCGTGTTCTTTGTGCACAAAACTTCGCATTACGGCGCTGCATTTTTTTTTTTGCGAATCCTAAGAACTCGAAAGCCTAGCATCTGAAACTCACCTTTTTTTTCCTTCGCTTCTCAGGTCAGTGAGAGTTAGTGCGAATGTTGGAATTGGCAGAACAGTGCGGCTAAAACGCCGGTGCAAGTGTGCAAGTGCACGCGCGATGGAGGACGAGCAAGGGGAACATTGGCACGCTCGCTCCTCTTGGCGACAACGACGGCATTATTGCTGAATAATTCCTTTTCGTCCGTACGCGCCCAATGGCCGAAGCAAACACCAGTACGAACACTCGTCAGACGCCGGAGGACCGGCGGCAACATAGGCGGCGACGACGGCGACGAGAGGCGCCTTTGCCGGACGCCGGCGGCAGCAGCAGCACCACCACCACCAGCAGCGACCATCAGCTGTGTTACCTGGCGCCGGAGTCAGTGGTGCAGGACCGGTCGTCGCCGGCGCCGGGTGGCGGCGAGGTCGTGCGTGTGGACTCGCGTGGCGGGCTTTGGGTCCAGTGCGCCGACCCGCAGCACCACTGCTACACGCTTTGGGCGGCGGACGCCGACGCCAACACCGAGCTGCGGCTCGACCTGTCCAGCCCGGGTCCCGCCAGCTCCACGGAAATCAAAATTTTGGGCAGTGGTGAGTGACCTCTTCTCAATTCAATTCGGGGTGGTGGAATAACGTCGTAATTCCAACACCGGCTTACTGTCGTCAAGCCTATTCTGGAACAAACTCGTAAAAAAAAAATTCTTCCCGCACTTCACAACTGGACCAACCTCGTACAGCAAAAATTCCTCAAGTCCCAACATCTCGGGTAATAAATATAGACGAGGTTATTCCTGACGACGAGGTTAGGCCTGACGACGTTATTCCAGCCACCCTTATATCCGACGACTTATTCCATATATACAGGCGGTACCTTGCAATTCGACGGTAGAATTTGCTGGGACATCGACTCGCAATTTGACCTTTGCCCCACAATCACTCCATGCAGAGAGACACAAAATGTCAAATTTGACGTAGAAAACATCGAATTTGAAATAGTCTCGCGATTCGACCCTAACCCGGTGACGGATTAGGGTCGAATTGCGTGGTACCACTGCTGGTGCCGTATTTACTAGAGTACCACACGTCCTCAAATATGAAGGACATCTTAATTTTTTGGCATTAAATTCGCCAATTCATTCTCGCAGAAGGCGCACCCTAGTTGCACATGCTTGAAAATAAAACTTTTTTTTTAAATTATAATGTTGAACAAAGTAATGAGTAAATTATTTTGGCATGAAGCGGGGGAGCTGTTAAATGTTTAGTAAACTCCTTTATTCATGAAGTCAAGCGAAACTAGCAACTGAACAGATTTTAAGGATGATCAATCTGGAATGAATAAGTAAATAAAGGCTTGGTATGATTTTTGTAACGAAATACCCATTTTCTGGGCTAATGCTGATCGAGTACCTTTGAAAAATGCAGGTCATCCAAGAATGCTAATGATCGACCTACATTTGAATGACATATTTCGCTTCATTCAATCGACAACATTAAAAAAAGGGTCCCTACAGCGCCATTCTTGGTTCATGAAATATTAAGTTTGTTTTGAAGAAACAAGAGCATTTGAATCCACTGGTGATCAAACAACAAATCCATCTTTTTTTAGAAATTTTCTCTGGGTCTTGTGAAATACCGGTATCATTGATTGATCGAACACTCGTCTTCAGACTCTCGGGACGTGAAACTTGTCCTTTGTTGAGAGTCGAGAATTATTTTGTGTGAAATCTCTGGAGAAAGAAACAGAAACCAGCACAAAATCCCTCTTTTTACTTTGTTGAAACAACGTACACTTCTATACGTAATTATTGCCAAAAATCTACATAGTACTGTACTTAAGAAATTAAAATATATAAAGGTACACTCCCACGATTGTTTGGTGTAAAAATATTGAATCATGACGATCTAACACTCACAAGGCCGCAATAAGAAGGCCATGTAGGGTGCTTCAATCAATGCATTATTAGTTAGTAGAAAAAGGTTGTTCCCAAAATATCCACCACATTTTTGCATAGTTGCATTTTGAATGAATATCCAGCGACACTTCAAAAAGATTTTTCGAGCCCAAAAGCTCGAGTGTTAAGAATAGGTCATCTATTAATTTCAACTGCAAAACCATTACTGGCGTACCTTTTTTCTGGTGCATCATTCGAAAAAATTCTTGTGAACACAACCATTTGTGTGTTTGCATTTTTCCATCTAACGAGCCTTCCAAAAGAGATAACTCAGAAAGCCTGAGCACTTCTTACCGTGATTACTGGTACAACAACCTCATTCTTTAGTCGCTTACGGAAAGTACCGTAAGATAAAATCCGAGCAGGTTGAAATTTCCTGTCCAGTTAGTTCAGCGAAAAAAGGGGGGGGGATTGAACATGTAGTACTTGAAACAGTTGCGGAAGTTCAGCAGAGCTGTTTCGAATATTTTTTTTTTCTTTGCTTTTGAGGCCAAGGTCAATTCTTTTTCTCTTGCATGGATTTTTTTAAAATTTGGATGACGGCTTAATTCGTAATGAAAATTTCAGAGAACCAGGAGATTTCGCTCGACTTGTCCGTGACGAAGGCTGAATTGTTTCCAAGCTGCGTTTTCGCTTTGTTTCGAATAATAAATGTTCCGCATTGGGATTCTCCGAGCATATTTCAAATAGGAAGAGGGAAAGAAGTGTGCTCACCGGAATACGCGGCCCCGGCCTGACATTCTGGAAAACTAAAAGCCTAATGGTTCCTTCGGAAAGTAATGGTGTCAGCTGCGACCACCGCCGTGTTTTTCTCTAATTCAATCTACAAAATGATCTCGGAAAAGACTCGGTTTTCCTGCCTGTCTCTCAAGCGTGGCTAATTGTTCACGCCGAAGTTTCGGTTCGGAACAAGGCAAGAGTAAACCTCTGAAGCAATTTTTCTCTTTTCTCTCTCTTTTCTATACCTTCCGTCCTTTCCGGACGATTTGCGTGTGGATGGAATGCGAATGAGAGCAGAGGTGGTCGAAAAAGAGGGGGGGGGGGGGAGTATGAAAAGAAGGGGGGGAAATAAGCTGCTGGCGCCTCTCTTGGCGGAGAACGCCCTGGTGCGATTTGTAAAAAGGGGCCAAGTGTCGAGGGGCCCTCGAGACGTGACAGGGGAAAAATACGGAACCCGTGCGGAAAAATGTTCCTGGCGCGGAAATTCTTGAAGCCTTGCCAGTTGGAACACTCCCGCGGCGTGTCTCGCAAGTTGAGTGCGAACGATCGGGACAAATTACCTGGTACTTGCCCACCCCCATGGCGTATCTCGGACTTCAAGAATGGAAACGCCCGATAAACATTTCTTATTTTTTTAATATACTGTACTGTATATGCTTATTTCCATCTGGGCGAATGCCATATTTATGCAATTTATAAAATTCACTCTTCCCCCAGAAAATATTTAAAATAAAAAACTCTTGGAAAACCCGGATGAAGAATACTCTAGATCAGTGTTCCACATCCCGTGGTCCGCGGACCGGCGCCGGTCCGCAGAAGTTTCTTGCCGGTCCGCAAATATTTTCTTCAGCATGATGAATTTATTAAAAATAGGGAGGAAGTTCATCGTTAGCTGAAATTCCGGAAAGACGATGTCAGTTGAAATTATCTGATGCATAATGAAAGTTCGCTTTTCTCTGTATAATTCTTCCAACAAATTTTCACCAGCTAAAATAAATTATTTATAGTTTTTATTCTGAGAAGCCTTTCTTCAAGTCCATTTTTTAATTGTTTAGAGACATTCCACTACATATAGCTGCTTAATTGGTTCTTAGCATATTTAAAAAGCAGACAAAGCTTTTCAAATACTGTATCAGTCATGAAGTGTTACAAGGTTTCAAGTCTGCAAAAATGCACAAAACTTTGGCAGTCCGCAGACAATTTTTGAAATATTTCCCTGACCGCAAATAATTATATGGGAATTTACCGGTCGTCCACAGGCCGAAAAAGCTTGGGGAACGCTGTTCTAGATCAGTGTTCCCCAACTTTTTTGGGCCCGCGGACAGGGTACATTTTTCGCGGACCGGCAAATTTCCCAAAAAATTTCTGCGGACCGGCAAAGTTGTGTGAAATTTTTGTAGACTCAAAAGTTCTGCTCGAAAGTTTAATGGCAAGCTTTTAAAATTCGTCTGCTTTTTTGCCACAATTAAGACCCAATGAAGCAGGCGTATGGTGAAATGTTTCAACATTGTATGACCCCCAGAAATTTCGCGTTTGTTACCCCTAATGGTTGATCTGACAACTTCCGATCTTCTGCTGCTTTTCTCTGTACGCTTTTTTGAAACGCGCCGTTTTGGAAAGTATTCAGCTATCCTCACATGCTTCCGAAAGTATAAATATTTAAGGAATGATTCTTGGTTAATATATTTACTGAAACTAATGCCCTGGAATTAAAAAATTTAAGAACAGCACGATAACTTGACAAAAGATCGAGCGCAATAATGAGGCAGTAATTGGATTTATTTATTAAGAATGTATTCGCCAAATTTTTAGTTCAATTTATTTGATTTACATTTTTTTAAACCGTCATGAATCGGCAGAATTCTTTCGAGAATTTCTCAGAATTCACTGATTTTATTGAACGATTTTCAACCGCGATTCATTCATGGAATCTTTCAAGCAACTTCTAATTTTTGAAAGCGTTCTCCGAAAACGAGAAAATGTAAAAACAAGGGAAATACTCCGAAATCATCGTAGTGCTATTCGACGGGTTTTGAAAGTTTTAATATTATAATTATTATTCTTGTATGAAAGTGTCACCCGCTCCGCGAATATTTCAGCACGTTTTCCAGTCCTTGGATCATTTGAAGGGAAGGAAGGAAAAATGAGGCTAACGGGGCGATGAATTCTTTGGGTAATATCTCAGGCTCTCGCGTGATCTGCGAAGCTGAAAAACCGATATGTAAGCTTCAAGACATCTTCGATGTGCAGACCGTGCGAGTTCTTAATTCTAAATGTCTGCAATTTTTCTTAACGGCCTCTTCGAGTACTGAAGGGGGAAAAAATGTCGTTGGAAGTCATTCAGACGCATAGCAGGTGTCATTCGATATCATCCTCCCCACGGAGAACTGCTGATTCCGCTTCCGGACTTGGCCATTATCTTATTGCTCAAGTACTTGTGGCGCAAGTACTGACACGTGAATGCTTTTCGGCGATTCATTGACAAGCCAGCGGTTTTCCGGGGCCTCTAGTCATGAAACTCGCGATGATCGCGTGACTGAAAGCCCGAATGATTCCTGCTGATGCATTTTGCAGAATCAATGGGAAAAAAATCAAGAGGACATGTGTTGCTTATAGATGCGATCTAAAGGACATCTTCACAGAGAGCGGAACATTAAGGAGAGCTGGTCTTTTTTTTTTTTTTTTTTAGACTGCGTTCCGAAGGTGCTAGTGAGGGTTTTCAATGGCTCGGACTGGCTTTCAAACATAGATTACACCCAGGACCCAAACATAAATCAAAGTCCGTCCTACGGGGCGAACCGAAGAAAGTACTGGAGAGACAGAACCTAACCGTTGCTGTCTTCGAGATTGATCGAGTCATCTCAAGAAAACGAAATTGGAGCTCCGTTTTTCCTTGATTTTTTCCGGTTTTATAATTCTAATCGAATCGGCATCACCAGTACAAATGCATAGGTAGGAAGTTTCGCCAAGGTTTTTTTTTTCGAATCAAGGTCGTCCTCTTTCTCATAGTCTTTGAACAATTCGCGAACAGCCTTGCAAATAAAAAGATTTCATCTGCTCAAACTGATGTTCAAGAATGTGGGAATTGCTTTATTCATCATAATTTTTATGGAATATGGCAAAGAAAATAATATACTTCTGGCTAGGAAGCAAATTTTCTGTCTCAGTTCTTCGATGAAAAATCATTAGATTATTGATCCACCTCCAACTGCTGATAAATAAAGGAGAAGTACTCGTAATTAATGCCAGGACAATTCATGTTGTTCTTTCACCAAGAGATTACTGCAGTAAAATCTCAATTCCATTCTGCTGTTTCCTATCTTCGCTTCATCAGTTTGAGTCGGGGAAAATTATGCATGAGGTAAAAAAAAACCCTGATGCAATGCGACCTCGACATATTGAAGATTCGACTCAGGGAGACTTGAAGCTCGAAAAAACGGTCCCAACATCCGGACAATGTCTCCAGATACGAAATTTTTTTTAAAGATTTTTAGATAAATGGACAACATTATTTTTCACAATTTTGATTTCGCTTCAAGAAAATGAGCCTTTTATCCTCCCGAATATTAAAAATAGTAAATTCACCCCTACAATTCATCATTTAAAATAGGCGAACTTTGGGCTTCTTTTTCGGAGTTATTTCCATCATATGCGAAAGAATGAGACTTTTATTTATTTATTTTACTTCTTGGGTTCCTTTCCATGTCGAAAGATCAGATTATGTGTACAGTATTGTGCGTATCTTAAAGTTGAGAAAATTTGTTTGTCATTCAATTTCTAAGGGAGTTTTTTTCAATTTTTGATTTACAAGAGAACCATTGAAAAAACATTCACATTGACCTCCGAGGGTAAACGTTCTTCAACATGCGGACGTGCCAGCATAGGGACACAATCACGTCCGCATCTCGGGGCCCCACTTACCGCACCTCACCTTAATTACTGTTTTCTCGCATCTATTTTCTCCCCACGACTCTGGACTCATTCGCGATATTTTCCTGACTCTCGTTTTAAAAGCACTGGTTTCCACAGCGTTAATCTGCTTGGTCACGGTGCTGCGGTAATGTGAAACCAAATGTGTCGTAGTGGAAAGCCACGCTGGGAAAACTGAGTGCCGAATTGCGTTGCGTTTGGCTTTTCAGTACATCCATAAAAAGGGACAAGACTCGAATAAAGTCCTGAATCGCGAGTGCTGATGTGTTCCCATTTACGAGTCCAGCGGACTTGAGCACCTCATCCGTTTACTTTTATTGCCGTTTGTTTGAAATATGACACTTTTTTCGAGCCATCACCTGCTGACCATTATCCGTCAGGAAGGAGGCGAATTATGGTGGCTATAGCAGAATCGCAATTATGCAGCGCCCCTAAGAACGACGTCCATTCCCTGATATTGACCCACATAATGTGTCCCGCACGTGGTGGGGATTATTGCCCGCTTAATTACTACTTGTGGTGATCCAATTGCTTTCTGCTGATGATGCATGGAAGACGTTTGGTTCCCACTCAGTCGTACGAAGGTATTATTCCTCGAACTCATTTTGGTGCTCATGTGTTCCGGTTAAAGCGCGAACACGCCTCTACGTTTCAACGTCAGAAAATGCATCACAAGCTCGTACAATTACAAGTTTCCAATCGGGAAATGAGCGTAAACGTGATGGAAAAATAACAAACGATTATTCAGCTGCTTAACGTGTGAAAAATAACAAAAATTAGTAGACAAAACCTCGAGCTGCAGAATCTCATGAATAATTCGATCTATTACCTTGAAGAATATTTCAAATTTAAACTGGAATTGAAAGATTTAAATCGCCATAGGTAAATACTGCTGTTGGTCGTGATAAGTCTTGTCGACGTTGAGAAAAACATCGATTTAATGCTTTGAAAACATCTCAAGCTGTAGTCGAATTACCAATTGTCCCAGACACTAAAAATTTAAGCTGTCCTGTAAACTGTTCCTGTATTCATGGATTTCCTGCTATAAATTGTCCCTCCAGAAAGTGTTAGCTGCGAAAATGAATGTGAATACAAAATTCTGAGCGCATAGTTGATCAAATCAGCGGTTGATGGATGTGCGGATCATCGAGTCTTTATTATATTTACCCGTCCACTTCACTTGACACCAGAAAAAGAAAACAGTTTGAAAATACAATACCTTTGTAGGAAACCAAAATTTTCCTGCAGGAGATATTGGTCGACAAATGATTCGTTGCGTTTAGAATGGAAAATAAGCCAGAAGCCTGCTTTTGAGACCAACTCAGGTCGCAATCCAGCAATTTAACGAATACTGCTCGATTAATCGAGGGTCTTCTTTATTCATCAGGAGATTTTCTCCGATATCAGTGGAAACAGAAAATAACTCAGTACTGTATTCAAAACAGGAAGCAGTGGAACATGCTTCAAAGGAAGGACAAAATTGATTATAAAAGTTTTTTGACATTGGTAAAAGAAAATAGTATCCTGCGCTTGGAACAATACACACAGCAATGAAAGTAATAACGAAGTAAAAATGATCGTGCCCCTTTCGTATTTGTTTGCGAATTTTCTTTGACATAAAAAGAAAACGAGAGAAAAATTCGAAAAAAAACACTGTGAGCACGGTTTGAAAAATATAAAATTTGTGATGGGAATATATTTCGCCGCCCTGGGGAAGGGTTTTACGATGCTGGAGAAGTTGGTCCCCGCCACTCTTGAAACAAATTAGTCTGAATTCGAGTAATATCGAGTTTCATCGTAGTTCATCTAGATATTTTCTCATCTTCTTTCACTCCAGAAAGCAAAAAAAAACTCTTGAAAACACAATGTAAAATACGTAATATAGAGCAGTAGAACATTCTTGATGAGTGTAATTGGTCTTCAAATGGTTTCGTCGTCTTTACACACTATGGAGGGCTAAAAAAAAAGGAGAAGCCTACTTTTGAAGTAGATCGGACCGCAATAGTGGCTATATGTACGCGGAAACACTGAATCTTGGAGCATAGTAGCACAAGATCTTAACAAGAAAGAAAGAGACAAGAAAACCGCACAAGAAAATGCGTGCAACGTGAAAGTACGTCGTCCGCGTAGTTGTCGTCGTCGTAAAAGAAAACAGAGCCTTGTCGTCGGCTCAGCCGGTTTACTCGCTAACGACGCCAGTTATTTTGTTTTCATATTTTTTTCCTCTCCCTTTATTTTTCTTTGGTAATCTGGTCATTTCTCATTTTTTTAGTTTCGTACTTTCTTTTTTCTTTCTTTCTTGGACCTGCGAAGGAAGGCAAGTACTCGGCAGTCATGTGACGTGTCTGACGTATCGCGATGCGAACCACGATTAGGATCCCGGAATAATGCGTGTCGCCTTGCAAGGAGCTCGATGTGACGACAGGATCGCGATTTTTTTCAGCCGCACCCTCAATAAGCGATTTGAAAGCTTCATCCACTGTGGAATTGCATCAGTTCTTACTAGATTTTTTATTCGTATGCTTGCGAAAAACGGGAGAAATTAAGCTGGATAAACGACTAAAATTTACTCATTCGTGGCATAAAACTACGGGGCTCGAATAATTTTACCCAAATTTAAGATTTGTTTCCGATTTGATGGGAGGGAAGAACCTACGGAAGATGAGAGAAAATTGTGTATGCTGTAATTCCAATTCGAGACATTCAATTTTCCTTCCAGTGACTGGAATTTTACGTTTGAAAAAAAATTGTGAAGCATTTCCGTGGGCTTACTCTCATGAGCGAATTAAAGGCTTCATCCACTGAGGAAATTGCATTAGTTCTTGCTAGAATTTTTTAGATTCATGTGCTTCTGAATGAAAAATGTATTGATTTTGACAAATTTATAATGTAAAACTTCAGGACTCTATCAACTGTACCCAAAATTTCCAATTTTCGATTTGAAGCGAAGGATATATAGGAGGATGGAAGGAATCCAAGAAACGTGCATAATTTCATTTTCATCCGCTGTTCACCTCTCGTTGACTTGAATTTCGTATTTTCGCAGAAATTTAAATGCTTTCGAGAACAAACAATGCAAACCAAAAGTACAGTATTCAACCATTTTTAGTTCAAGCAATGAAATTCAAGTTTTCCAACGCCTAACATGTTTCGCATGCTTCGTGAAAAATCCTGTAAAATTGCTCTGCTGCTTGAAAACCGAAATAGCAACATGATTATAATATTATAACTATGCTGTTATTGATATGCATTTTGAAAAAAAAAGACGTGGGAAACCGAAGTCACATTCGTTTCATCGAGTATGCTCATCCGTCACGCAGTCTGTTATCCGAAGCAGGGTCTGAAATCCGAAGCGTAAATTTGATTGCAGGACGGGTCCATTGTTCAAGACCTCTTTCTACTTCCTGTGGGTTCTTACACAGTACTCTGCTCACGGTGTCAATGAGCTGACCAAACCTCTGAAACATCCGTCTTTCTTTTCTCGCGTTGCTAAAGCGCCATTTGGCTGTTGAAAGCATCGTAAGTGGAATAAAATAATAATAATCACCCAGGTGGATTAAGCGGTGTGTGATTACCTGCTGCTGGGTTCCAGGGCTGCAGTTGGTTCTGACTGACTGGCGCAGTTCGGGGGTTGTTCTCTTTTTTTTTCTTCTTCTTCCCCCAGCAACCCCTAACGAGCCCCACACTTTTGCGGCAGCTAGCAGAAGATCGATACTGGCTCCCATGCAAGAACAGCCAGGGTCGCTGAGGGGAACTTCCTCTAGGTCAACGAGTTTCCAGTGCCTTTTGCTGCGCCCTCGTGCGGTGATGCGATTCGCTGGCTTTTGCCGATAATGTAGCTTTTTTTTTTATTTCTAATTTCTAGCATCGTCAGTCATGATTACGAAAGACTGGCCTATAGCGGTTAGAGTGATCTGCAAGAACATCCGTGAGAAACGAGACTTGTCTTTCCGCTTATTCTCGCGCAAAGTGATTTTTTTTTCCGTGTAGGAAGGGTTACACGTTTCCGCGCGGACTCGTGTCAGCGCGGACTTGAAATGATCTTAATGCCCGGGATTAAAAAAAAACATTTTTCTCATGTTCACTAGTTCCAAGAGGCTAGGCAGACACCTTCTGAATGTCATCACCAATAATTTGTACACAGTTTTCTTCCCTTTTAATCCATGAGTGGAAACTGGCTTTGAAACGTTCAATTGTTGAACTTCGAAGCTTCCCCGCAGAACAGCAGCAACAAGATGATCCGCGCGGAACCGTGTAAACCTTCTTAAAAGTGTTTTCGAATTGACTGCGACGAGGATGTCGAGTTTGATTTGCATTTTTCTAGCATTGAGGTGCTTGTTAAGTGAGAATTGCAGCTGTGACCACAACATGTAGGTTGTGAGTTTTTCTTTGGGTTTTAATTCTGGAAAGTGGCATATACATGGTGCAGGATATAAAATAAACCCACGAATCATGCAGCCACGATGATGTTCACTAGAACCAAGTCTCACTTCTTATGACGCACACTGAACTTCGTCGTCAAAAAAACAAGGCCGATTTTCAATAGCAATAAGTACCTCATGGACGGTTCGATTGCAGGAATATGAGCCATTTCTGGTATTTATTCTCGTATCGATTGCCTCATCCTGTTCATGTTCTGCGTATTTTCGTACTTGCTTTTTTAGTACAGTACCACGATCTATTTTCTGAGTGAAATGGCAGTGAAAGGCAGTACAGTATGCGGAAAAGGATGAAATGATGCCGTTTTTCACGATTGAGATATTTTATATATTTGTGACGAACCAGGGTCTTGAACCAAAAAATTGTTCTGAAATCGGAATGTGAAACTTTCGGAAAAACAGATTGAAAATCGTAACTGATATTTCTTCAGACCTGGTGGATGATTTCCATGACTTATTCTTTATGACTTATTTCCTCGTACCTCTTAGTTATTCGAGAGAAAAATGTACGGTGTTTGAAGAAGTATTCGCCGAAGTTTCTATGCTGCTGACTTTTAATCACGCTGACAATTACGACTCGACGTCACCACTCGAAGAATTTCCAAGGCAGTTTTCGTCATTTTAGAGTAGTTCCGCTTAATTCTCTTGCTTAGTTGAGAAGTAAAATAGGAAAAAGAAGGCTTCCAGCAAAATCTTGATACGCTTCGAAGATTCCAACGCTATTTTTGTTTTTGAAACGTAATCTGGAGAAGATGCCTCGAAAGATACCTACCTTATCCCCCAAAAATTTACGACGGATAACGTTTGCTATGAATTATCGCGTAGATGTCTTCTCCCTCTACTCCTTTGTTCTGCTTCTGCAATTTGTGTGTCGGCGAAGAGAGGAAGAAGTACTGCTTCAGCGTGGTCGTGTGTTTCAAGGTAAGGAAGGAGCAGGAAGCAAATTCCCCATACGAACAGACCCCTTCCATAGGAAGAGATCTTTTTTCCACTCGGAAATATCAGGGGGTATTTCTAAAGGGACTCTGAACCACCAACCAAAAACAATTCTTTCAGATAAGACCTGATGGTGATCTTTTTTTCTGTGGGAATATTCTTTTTATTTTATTGCAAAAATATTAAGCCGGGATACATTCGTATTCTAATTGGAGAAAAATCTAGTGCGGACTAACGTGGATGAACAAGCATTAATTTGAGCAGGAGTCGCATACTGTACTTTATTCCTTATTTGGCAGCAATCGGTTTGGGAGAGCATATTTTAGACTTTGCTTAATCGTCTTCAAGATTTTCAGCTGGAATATTCATCAGTTTAGTTATGTGCATAGCAAAAACATTTTCGGAAGCTTCCATTTTGAGAAGGCAAACAAGAGCATGAACGTCTCCTGCAGAAATCCTCTCGGCGAACGGAGGAGATTAAAGTTTAAGCATTTTCTCAGGTGCCGTGGTTCGTGTTAAGTGGGATGTAAGGAAGCTTCCATTTTGAGAAGGCAAACAAGAGCATGAACGTCTCCTGCAGAAATCCTCTCGGCGAACGGAGGAGATTAAAGTTTAAGCATTTTCTCAGGTGCCGTGGTTCGTGTTAAGTGGGATGTACTTTTATTCTAGAGCAAGAATAATCCTCAAGTAGCGGATAAAAAAAAAAAAGAAGTCCCTTGCCGTATTACTGGCCGCAAATTTCCCAGGATGGTGTGTTTAAAACTTGGATCTGACCTATACTCGATATTTATTCAAGTACTGTACAGTATTGGCGAAATATTTCGAACTGCAATTTTACAGTATTGCTAATGCTTGAGATGCTTGATATTTGCAATCAAATCAACCTTCCAGTCTGAAAATTAATTTGTTCTTACCTTCTCTTGAATTATTGCTAGTTCACCTTGTGTGTCCGTAACAGCAAGTAGATAAATTCATAGTTCTCTAAATTTTTGGACATTTCTCAGAAACTCAAAAATGGCAAAGTTTTCAATGTTTCCCGAGAGTACGAATCATTGACCATATTCAGTCTAATACAATAAATTGATGTGTTTGTTGCCTCATACAAAAATAATTTTAAGCATTAATTTTTTGCTCTAACTTTTTACGCGATTAACATGACAATTTTGTATATTTGTAATTTTTCGTATAGCAGTTTTACTATTGTAGCAGGATCTTTTCACGCAATATGGGGGACTCGTACTGTACAATGTATTGTATGTTTTATTTTACAGTGCTTAAAGAAAATCGGACTAGAAAAAATAATTATTTTTTTATCAACCCACGTCCCAAGTAGGAGATCCCCTTACTTGAAAATAAAGGTACTGTATACTTTTTTTTAGCTGTTCAGCATTTGCTTATTCGTCAAACACATATCGTGTTTTCTTACTTGCGCTGCTCTCAATTGTGTTCAGCTTACTGCGAAACTTTGTGTCTTGATGAATTCGAGCTATTTTTCTACTTGAAATTCAGCAGGTGTATAGACTGTGAATGACAAATGGTTACACAATAGTTTTTCACGGGACAGAATTCATATTGGAGATGATCAACCTATTGTGCATACCCTTTACATTTGTGCGGGAAGATGCGTCATATTCAAAGAAAACCTGTTACAACTGTTACAAAACCTGTTACCCGGAGAAAAGTGGGATCGAAAAAGTGGATTCATTCAGAATAAAGTAAAATACTCAATTAGCTGGGGCGTGTGCGATTTCAATATGAATCTTTTATGGTTAATCTGGTGGTGACGCATTCGAAAATATCATATAAAAATCCGGAGAAGGTTATCTTCGTAAATTAATACACGGTATCTGAAGGTAATCTATCTCGTCATAACTGCGATTGATTTTTTTAGTGCCATTTATTGATTATTTGGAGCAAAGTGAGGACGGGAGTAAAACAAGCATTGTCCAAACAGTAACCATAGAATGGCGAAGCATTTCAGGGAAGCATTTTACAGATGGCGTGCTCTTATCCTTTCACCAGTCTGCGACAAGTATTCGTGTCCAACTTCGATGACTATACGGCATTTTGTAGGTCATTTGCAAAACTTTTGGGAATCCCCCAGTGATTGCCGGGTTTCGTGGGGAGGGTTGTGTTGAGAAAAAGGAACCACACCTCGGCGAATGCATCGATGATGCACGACGACGCGCAGTACTCCTCGAGAAAACTGCCGGCCTTGAGTCGGTCCGCTGAATTATGGTCTGCGCCGTTTCGCGTTTTTCGCAATGACGTCCGCGTGTTGCTGGGGCACCCGACTATAGGTATATCTCTCTCCCTCTCCCCGCCATCCTTTCTTTATTTATTTCTTCGGTCCTTTTTTTTTTGCGAAAAAAGAAAGCTGCGAAGTCACGTCCGGGCTCTCTGCTTGCTTTGCCTGCTTCCTATTACCTTGGTTACATGTTTGTATTTTATTTTTATTATGGTGATTCAGTTTGCTTTGTTGACTCTGAAGCCACAACGAACCGATGAGGAATGGGGCGAGAAAAAAAAAAACAACAGGCGGACGCGTCTCGCGAAGAATCGATATTTTTGAAATCCCTTGTGCATTTTGAGTAACAGCAAAATGTTGTAGTATTTATTCAATAAAACTGTGAAAACCGTATTCAAAAGACTCTGGAAATTGTACATCGGGGTTCAAAGCCCAAAAATTGAGGGGAAGCTGACTCAAAGACTCTTCTAATATACCTTTCTCTTCTGATGGTGCTTCAGAATTTTTTTAATTTTGGAAATAATTGATTCAGTATCTTTTGAAACGAAGGTCTGAAGTAATATGCGTTCTTTATACGTATTTCCGCGACGAATTGCTTGTTGTTTTTATATACTATACTTTCTAAAATGTGTGATCTAAAAATTCTTTTCATCTTTTTAAAAACAGAATCCGAATTTTGTAGACTTTGAAGTTGTATTTAATGTATTAGATGAGTAACAGGTTTCATCACGTTATGCTTGCGGGCTTAAGCTTTCGATAAGCCGTTCCTTCGGAAAAAAGGAGTTCGGTTACTGCTACTGGTCATAATTATTGGAGAAAAACAGTGTGTCGATGATATCTGACAAATACTGTTGAAGCTGGAGAATGTTTCGTCAGATGATATGATAACGTCAAAACAAGAACACGGGTTGACGCCCATTTTTGGATTGTAGTCGTCGATTGTGATCATCGCGCGCGCTTTCTCACCTAAAACTTTATTTATCGCGAAATCTGTTCATTATTCCAAGTATTTTTCCAAGTTCAGGTTCAAAACCTGCGATAAAACATACAGAATTCGTGATTTATAATACAGAGTTGCGAAACATATTTTTTATGAGACTAAATATTGTCTTGTCTAGGGTTACCATACGGCCCTAAAGCGTTACATGTCCCACGATTTGAAGCTAGGAAGAGAATATCTTCGTTAAAATTACTTCAAAAAGTAGGAAAACGAAAAATCCACGACTGTAGGATGCCCAGAAATGCCATGGTGTAGAAGTGACCAAATTCATTGTTTTTTAAAGCTTCTGTCTAATGGAGGCAGATGTCCATACGAATTTTTTGCTGAATAAATTGAGAAAGCTTTGAAAATTGCTTGAAGCCATGATTCCCAAGAATGCCGAAACAGTTTACAGGATTCTATACAAATTCCATACAGAAACTAATCTACCCTCTGTAGTACAACCGTATATACTGAATACGAAATAAAACTTCATACAATATCAGAGAAAACTTTAAAATATTTTATGTTCAATTGTTAATACCAGTGACACCCACTCAACTGAACCTGAAACCATTTTTCCTCGCAATGGAAGACTGGGGGAAGTCATCATATATAGACTAAATTTCCTGACACAGCACTGACGCGCTGTGCAAGTACATTCATTTCAACTTGTGAAAATAATATAAATTATTATCCCTGTGATCCAACATTTTTGGACTCCCTGAACTCGGCTTTTGAATGAGGAATATGCCCTGATGACTCATGCCTGGTTTTCCTTTTCCCTTTCGACAGGTTGTTGGAAAAGTTCGTACAACACCGGTTGTGACGTGGCGGCATGCGAGACGCATCATCGGTCGCCGCGACACTTTGGTCTGACGACGTACTTCTGCTGCTGTGAAGGCCCGCTGTGCAATGTGAACGCGACGTACAGGCCGCTGGTGGCGTCGGCCGGCGGCGACATCACCGCCACTACCGGCTTCATCGCGCCCGACGTCGCCCAGCCCCGTGTAGGCATCACCGCCGCCAGAGGTCAGTCCATCTCTGCCATAATCCATTTACTGTACCATGCAGTGGGACCCCGACACACGGACGATTCAATTCAAGGACACTTTTTAAATATTTGTAAAAAATTCTGTCCCGACTGCCAAGCAGGGTTTTCAGAAACGGACGCTTTGCCAACATATCCAAAAAAAGTGGAAAAACATTATTTTTTTTAAGCGTGATATCTCGTGAAAAAATTGAGCTATTTCTCTTCACAAAAATAGAAAAAAATATTGATTTTGAAATCACACTAATTCGTAATCAAAAGCAGGCTAATCGTGTGCTTCTTTTTCAGATTTTTTCCCATCATGTATGCACAGTACAGCTGAACTTGTGCGTTTTCTTAGCTTCTTCAGCTCCTTCTAATGCCAAATAAGATAAGATTCTCCGTGGCATTCTTCCGCACAATTATTTTCTGTATCTTGAAGTCGAGAAAATTTTATTAAATTGTTGGGGACTTTACTTCGAAGTTTTAATGAAACGAGAATAACTTAAATATGTTCCCATTGAAGTCAATCGGAAAAAAGGTGACTCAACATGCTCCGACATAGGGTCGAGGTCCCAGCACCAATTATGTCCGCATGTCGGGGCCCCACTGTATTTGCGTGGGAAAAAACTGAAGTTGTGCCACAAACAACGAAAATATTTAGTTAAATTCCGACTGAAGAGAAGAACAAATAGGGGTAATATTTTTTGAATTGCGTGCATGAATCTTTAATCGCTCGAGTGTACGAATCTAAAATCAATGCTGGGAAAATTTTGGAACGACTTTCTCCTCTTCTTTGGGCATTTCTACGTGGGCCACTAAACACTAGCAGAAGATGGTTCTTATTGCGAAGTGATGAAATATGGGGGCTCACAGGCTGACTCTGCGCGTTCAATGAACCTATAATAGACTACGGCCTCGTCGTGTTATAGAAGGAAATAAAAATAATGCATGTGCGAGTACAGTATACACAGTTGGATGGGCTCTGGGGTTTCGTGGGGAACCCAAGCAGCCAA
Source organism: Notodromas monacha (assembly GCA_905338405.1). NCBI lineage: Eukaryota > Metazoa > Arthropoda > Ostracoda > Podocopida > Cyprididae > Notodromas > Notodromas monacha. The sequence goes on from CAJPEX010000938.1 coordinate 44,764, forward strand.
GCCCACCTTACAAACGACCCGCAAGACACCTAGAGTACATAGTGACTCGGGAAAGGAATACCGGGTACAGAAATACTTTATCGCCAGCTGGGTGTTTCCTCTCATTCCCTTTCCGTGTTCAAGTTATTTCCGTTGGTACGGGTGATTTGAATTTACAGCATCTTTGAAATATATGTACACCTGGCTAGCCTTCCCTGGCTGCATTCTTGTTACGACGTTTTCTTCGTTTCGAATTGAAAGTAGGAAAAATAATGATGAGAAAACTTGAGCAATAAATGGAGATCTCCATGTGTTCTTTTTTTTTAAAGGGAGTAATCCCAGTTATATTTCTTTGCATGTGTGAGAAAATTAAGTTAGGTAATGGTCAGAAAGTTGGTTGAAATTGAAAATGTCGAGTCGAAGTTTGATCGACGAGTTTTTCTTTTGAATTTCTTCATCCAACCCGGTACAGTACTGTACTTCATATTTTCCGCCTCAGGCGTTTTACAGGAAAAAAATCCTCGCGGATATTAGGTCATCTTGCGGAATGTGAAACAATTATGTCTTCCGGAAGTTTTTGGAAGATATTCGCATTTTTTAGAACATTTTCAATTTCGGCTTCCCGGGTACATTTTACATGTTAAACCTGGAATGATTCTTTTGATGATACTGTTACGAAGCTCAGATTAAAAAGACACTTCCTTTTTGTTTTGAAGAATTGAGGAACATCCCGATGTTTCGCAATCAGGGAACGTTCCAGTATCGAAATCTTGATCCACGAATCAGACTTCACCATATCACAGTTTCCAGTATTTTAATGAGACACAAGCTAAAAAATAAATATGACGAAGATGGAAGTTGGAAAACATGGAATATTGCACTTGATCGGCCTTCATCAGAGAAGATCATGGTGCATAGAAAGCTGCATTTTGTTTATGAAACAAGGAGATCAGAATTTGGTCAAATGTGATCGCTTGACCGAAGTTTCTTTCAAAATACAGTATTCAAGTAGTTCATCTTGATCCCTGGAATTTTTCTCAATACGTCGTGTAGAAGAACAAACTGTCGAAGACGAGGTAGAAATGAGAAAGCAAGCTCTCTTAGAGCGATTACGTCTATTTTCTACATACATATTTTCCAGACAGTCCATATTTTTTGTTTGTCCCTGCAGACCAAAATTTAATGCTGATGCAACTCCTTTGCAACGAAATTCCCTGTGTGCTTCATTTTTCTTGCGTCCCCTGAGTATCTTTACGCGAGTCGCCCGTATTTCCCAACGTGAACCGCTAAACAAATCGCTGAGAGTCTCAGCCTTCATCTTTGTGCTTGGATTTCGTCACGCAAAAATAATAAGGTCACGCTTGGGAGCAATTTGCCGAGCATGACAAGGACATCCTGCGCAAGCGTGAACTGCGCTGGTTCGTGACACAGAGCAGAAGTACCGAAAAGTACGGCGATCTGTCGTGTAATCAATTTCGAATGAACGTGCACTCCGACCCGAAGCGTCCTTGGGTCCCGAAATGCACTCGTACAATGACGAGCGTCGCACGAACCGATTTTGCCAGCCTGCCAATTTTGAGCTCGGGTCGTCTGATGTGGCAAAATTATGCGATGGAAAATTATTTTTATTTTTTTGTTATTTCTTTTTTTATCATTTATCGTCGACCGTTTTCGAAAAAACCTCAATTCCTTCAGCCTGGAGTTCTTCATTGAAAGAAAAGGAACTTTGCGGGAAAGCTGAACGTGGTAATTACTGGAGACAAAAGCCGCGAATCGCGGGACGAGCGAAGCCCCTTTTTTCTTTGTTTTCAAATGTTTTATAAATTAGAACGCTGATGGAAAACTCATTTCACCAGGAAAATTGATGGCTGGTATGGGAACTGAGGCGTGTAATTGAACGAGGCTTTTTGCGAAAATACCTTCGAATTGGGCGTCGACTTGATTCTTCCATTTTCTGAAAATTGTTTTTCGATTTTCGGTCCGCCTGGTTTATCACTAGAAATAAATATGAAGCTTTCCTGCCTCTTCCATTATATTTTCTTCGATTTTAATCTTCCCCGCTATGTTGTGGTTTCTGCTTCAAGTACCTTAATCACTGCCAGCGTGAAATAAGTGTGTCTTTTAATGTTGGAAACTTCCTTTATGTTTTTATTTCGAATTTTATGTCAAGATGCGAGAGTCTCATCAAAAATATGAAGCAGACTTTTGTTTTTAATCATGCACCCCTTTGAAGAGATGTGAAAATAGTGTACGAACATATTTTTGCGTAAAAGTACGGTCTTCTTTTTTTAAGCTGGTCCGTGCTTGATTCTCTGTGGCGTTTTGAATGATATGAGAAACTATGATATTTTGTTTAAAAACAAGCTTTCTTTAGATGGAGCAGATTTTTCAAAAAGATACCGTCATGGCTACAAGGATCTAATCGGAATAAATTTAAAATCGAATACTGTACATTTAGGATATTTTACTATCAACGGAAGTTATTGAATAAGCTTGACGAACTTTTCCACGGATATTTCACAAAATTCAAAAATTAACCAATGGAAAAAGCCAATAAAAACCGAATTCCGTGCTGGGCTGACGGTTTTGCTTCGACTTTCTCACTTCAAGTTGAGAAGTTTTTTGGTAAGGGAAATTAACTGACTCGGGAAGTTTCAAACGTTGTTTTTTTTCCACAAACTCGAAAATGTATTTCAGGAGTAAAAATGACATATCCAGACTGAACTGTCCGGAATAAATTAATGATGGTTCACTTTCAACCAGGATATAAAGAAAAGTAAACGGCATACGTTTTGCAGGTTAACTTCTCCGATATTCTTTTCTCTGGTGTTCTTGATATGAGTTCATTCCCTGCGGTAAATTATTAAACGTGATTCACGGTACTTCGGTACTTTGCGTATGATCTGCAATTATAATTTCCCAGCCGGATACTGTGTAGGGCCTGTATATTCATGTGGAAGTGTATTATGAGTTGCCTGGCTGTCCGCATTTCTCTTGTTACTTTCATCAATGCGGTACGAGCCAAAATAGTAGATCTAATGATACTGTAGTTGAAAATTTCCGGGAAACTCTCAGAAACCCTGAAATGTCCCTCTGAAGGATGAAAATGGGATGTTTGGTTTTCTTCTTGAGAATAATTTTGAATCACCCGAATTCTGGGAAAATACCCGTGGAAGAGGGCCCACGGCAAAGTTTTACTTGAGGTTTTTACCAACTGCATGGCCATGCTCGTCATATTTATGCAACTGAAGATACAGAATGCGGCGTCATTCAAAAGAAGCTTTCAAAAACTTCAGTGTGACAATTTCGTTCATCTCGATAACTATAGTCCTTCAGAATGTTACGTTTTTCTTAAATCGAAGTGATTTTCTTGATCTACATGTGTAAAAAAAATAGTGTATTTCAGTACAGTTTTTGATGAATTTGCAAACACAATTAAGCTTTAAAAAACATGGCATGAAAACTCGCGTCTTTCTTTTTCTATTTTTCATGGACTCAATAATTTCAGAAGTTGATAGCGGATATTTTTCGGCTTTGAAATTTGCAATATCTTATATATTTTAAACCTTGATTTTGGGATTCACCGAGCGTCCAAGAGAAAATAAGAATACAGTAATGGAAACTAAGTTTCAGATACAAATATGCTCAAATTTATTGAATGCATCACGAAGGAGATTCTAGAGGAATAAAAAATACAATTTGAAGGTACCCCGGTTATAATTTACGATTTTCGGTAGCTTCGGGAGTCTACGAGATATGAGAGGCACCGTCCCTAATTTTTTTGAATAAATTTGGGTTTAATTTCAGTTGAAAGAGCGAGTCAAATCAAATTATCACGCCCTTTCGAGACTCGTCGGTGCCATGTTATGTCGAAATTAAAGAACTTGTCTGGATGAACAACCGGTGCATTTGATGATGGAAACCCACTCTCAGCCGACCAATTATGAACATGAGTGAAATTCTTCAAGTCTTCAATTTTGTTGCATCATTTATTTTCTGACACATGTTCAATTAAAGAATGATAAAAGCAGCGCAGTGCATTGCAATGCAGTAAAATCTCCTTACAACGAAGCCGATATACAAAAGCTCCGTTGTAAAAAAATCGTTTTAAAGGGGAATCTTTCAACATCGTGGCTATTGGGCAGATACCTAAAAACGACTCCGTTGTAATCGATATTTTTTAAATGACATTCGTTGTAACGAGATTTCACTGTATCTCCATTTGTGAAACGAGTTCACGATCGAGCCTCAAAACTTTTGAATCACCCCATCCCAGACGACGACGATGAGTAGTTCCGTCGCCATGCGTCGGTGTGCGTGGCGCGTTGGCCGCAAATGTCGGGGATAATGACCGCGTAATCACGGATAATGCCTCATCCGAAGCTAGCGTGCCAATAATCTGCACCATCAAAGCCCCCCCCCCCTCCCTCCCCCACACTTTTCACATTTTTTGACGGCCGCGTTTATTTCTCTCTTTCTCTCTCTATCTCTTTTCCAAGTCAACTGTTTCCCCGCAGAGTCTTGCATTCAGGAAACAGGTTCTTTTCCGATTTTATTTCTTCTTACGCCGTTTGGGGAAACGAGGAAGGAATCACATGCTCCTTTCTTTTCGGCGCTCTGTCATGTGAACCGCAATGCTCATCAATCATGGCATCTTCTGGCCTTGGCATCCCAGCAGAATAATTTACTTTCCCGTTCTAGAACTGAAGCAACGTCCCCCCCCCCCCTGCATTTTTCCGCTTCGCCTTTCGCGAACTTCATTTTCAAACAAAATGTATCTATCTTTTTCACTCTCTGACAGTAGTCTCAATTATTGCGAGGCAGATACATCGAGAAAATTCACGCTTCATGGACTACATTTCTCTCCAGAATTTGAATGACTGTATAGAGCAAAAAATATAGAGTACCTCATGGGAGTACTTGCAGTGGTGAAAGATGAAATGCAGACGTATGAAAAAAAGAAGTTCAAGACTAAGATCATGTGAAGATGTACACAAAATGATGCATCAGTTTTGTGGGTCATGAACTTGATGTCAATGTGGATGATCTCTTTTGTTCATTATTTGAGTTTCTTCTTTCATTTGATTATACAAAAATTCAGAAACAAAATGAGGTTCTTGAAAATTGTATGTTCTTGATAGAAGGTCAGCTGAGAGCGTGTGTGCATCAAATTTGATGAATTTTTCCTTCGTTTAAATTTTTCGACTCGACAAAAACCAAATCTGAGGAGCACCGAAGTGTCTCTGAAGTGTGAGGAATGTGACTGCACTTCTTATTCATATATAAATAATTGGTAAACCGTTAAAATCAATGTAAAAAATTAATCACCCTGCCTTATATTTTCTATGAATGTCAAGCTTTAAAAATCCAGAATTTTGATACAGATAGTTTTTAAATGCCCGTATTGCAATATGTTATTCCCTCGGAATTTCCTTTGCGATGTCTTGAATAAATTTTGGAGCAATAAAACGCTTGCTAATATGGAGCAATTATAGCAGAAATAACCAGGAAAGCAATGATGAAAAAAATCAACTGAGAAATTACCCTAGCAGCTGGGAAGTACTGTAACTTTAATTTCTTGGAAAGGCGCTTTTTTTTAGAAAAGCGTGGCCTGTCAAATTACTAATTTCATTATTATCCAATGAATATTCAAAAAAATTAACTACAGTACACAAAACATATTTTGGAATTGAGGCGCGATGAGAGCCGTGTTTAAAGAAAAGTTTCTCGAAGGTAGGAAGAAGTCGATACAGTGCCATTGAAACAAGATTTTGATTGCAGATTTCGCATAATGAATACTTTAAGAATACAGGCTTCATTAAAAGGAATTTTGATTCAAGATTATAGTAAAGAGGCTTCTTGAGCCGGACGAGATGAGAATTTAAAAATTCCGTTCTGATCTTGACCAACAGTGCGACGATGGAAAAATCCCTGCACTTTGATTTAGGTCCTTGAGAGGTACTATATGATGACTGTAATTCTGAAAGCTCTTTCAGAAGTCCAAAAGCATTAATCAGTATTCCATTATCTTTAATATCACTATCCAAGGGCATACAGTATGTTAGCATCAAGGTTTTTTTCATGCTGAAATGTGAGCAAGGCTTAATTCCATGACAAGCATGTGATACATGTAACGTTTTAATAGTTTCGAAACGTGTTCAAAGTTTTCTGATCCGCTAATTTCTTAAGCTGGTGGTTTTTGGCAGAATTTCTGTGCATGTTTCTAATGTACAGTACTCGTATGCTGAATTTTAGACATTTAGCCATAAGAGGACTATTTTCCGTACATGGACATGACCTGTTATTTCATGATAAATTGACAAGTAAAATCTTTTTTTTATAGAAAGCCTCTTTCTCTTTCTTTCTTAATTTTTCCTCCATTCTTACGACGTACAAATCCCTTACCTAAATTTGCACGCTTCCTCAGTAGAACTTTCTTGACTATGACAAAAACAAGATGTCAAAGTACCTTCGCATTTTGTAATTTATTTTCCCTTATGTTGTTGGTCATAATTTTCGCTGCCCTTTTTGAAAGAAAAATGTGTTAGCATTCAAGCAAAAGATCCCAAGGCTCTCTCTGTCTCTTATTCAAAATAATATTCGATGTGTGTATAAATTTTTTCATTCCCTCCTTTATAATCGTAAAGTTGCCATCAGTCGAATGATGTCACGGAATCACCGAATGCTGGTTTCCTCTTCTAGGTCAAATAAGCTTCAAAACTTTACATATCCTTGAAGTACGGCGAGTGAGGGTACTGGTTTTTGCTTGTGGCAGTTAAATCGCTGGAATTACCACTGGTAGTTTGGATGGTACTTGAGGACAACAAAAAACAGTCGGGTATCATCGACATAGCCTTCTAATGCGATAAGTATTTTTTGAGACTCGCATTTCAGCAATTTTCGCCCTCGTTTGAAACTGCGGGAAAACACGTAGGGGGGAAAAAGGAGTTCGTGCGTGCGTTGAAAAAGAGGGTGCGGAAAAGTACTTTTCACACAATCGCACGGAAATAGCCGGGCTGGTTGCATCATTACTCCTCAGTCCGTGATTGTGTCCGGTGCAATTACCCTGCGCGGGTTGTCAAGCCGTCATTAGACCACGACGAAACCCCAGCAAAAAAATAAATAAAAAAAGTAAAAGCGTAAGTATGTGATTAAGTTGACGCGAAAAGTCCGCGAGCGTCTCGTCGTCGGTACTTGGTGGACTCTCGTGCTGGTACTTGTTGCTGGGCCCCTGCGGCGAGTCGCCGGGTTCATGTCGGTGGAACAAAACCCTGACTGCGTGGATGACCGATTCGACCCGGTGGGCTTTAGCCTCGAATTAATTGCTTGACAACTCGCGGAAGGATGCATGGGCTGTATTATATACTGACTTACCAGGACTACAAAATGTATCGCGTGATTTCGCAAAAAAAAATAATGCTAATAATGCATCCCTCTCTACAGTTTTGAAAAGCTTGATGAGAATTCAATCCGCATCCCTACGGCATTTTCAATTACCGTTGAACTACCGCAAGCACTTCAATGGTATGCAGTACTTATTCCATGTTGCACAATAAAGTACTGTACTTCATCCTGATGCTACACCGAGACTCGAATCAAGGTTATTGCAGCTTCTGTTGATTAAATTGCTCACGTTTCATTTGCAGTTTGTACAAATTGACTGGAAGCTGAAGGTTCATTATCGTAAATATCAAAAGAACGGCGGATAGTAAAAAGACGTACAACGCCTTGGAAATTGCAAAGACGCACGAGTGTGATAAGAACTTCCAAGCATTAGCGTACAGCAGAACCGATTCAATTATTTTTACTCGAGGATATATTTCCTCATTCACTTTAATCAATGAAGTTTTTTTCCTATATGTAGCGAAGTGAAGTTGAATGAAACGCACAGAATTATTTTTTTCGAAAATGCTGATTAAAGATGCAAATACCGACGCTAAAGAAAAAAGTTTCAACGGAATCACCTCCTCATTTTCAGTTGGAATGATAATTTTACAGAAACGAATTTTATCACCTACCTTGGTGGTGTTGGAATCAGGAAACTTTCAAGATATATTTATTAATTCACCATATTATTTTAATGGTTTTTTTTATATGCCGAAGTGAAGTTGAACAAAGGGCGCGGAAAAATAATTTTCGAAAAAGTATTTCTGCTGAATCACCTCATTTCCAGACAGAATGATCTTTTTTCCGGAAAGAACGAATTTTTTTTCCTTCCTTGGAGCACATTAAATCAGAAGCTGTTACTCAATTTTGAAATCTCCAAACCGAGAAAGTCAATTGATCATGTTTTTTAATCCTGAACATGCACGAAAAGGGCTTCAGAAAAATTTTTGAGTTGAGCGTTTATCTGACTGTATACAGTATTTTCTATCTCAGACACAAGATGACAACTGAAACATAAAGGGTTGATTTTATAATGGAAGATCAAGTATGAAACGAGGAAGTCCACGAAAAACTATTGTCATAATTCCGGGTTTGCTTGTTCGGTAAAGTCAATTCTTGTTAGGCATTTATTGTTGAAAACAGTAGGTCTGAGTCTGAATAGCTTTAAAAAAATTTCCGGCTTGAATTGAGTATGGTAGGTGTACGATTTATATTAGCCTGGGTTATTTATGTTCAGTAAATTTTTTCATGTTAGGTTGTGTTATTTTGCTACATTTTCTATTTTTTTTGGTACATATACTAAATGTGGTACGCAGTTGGTCATTTCTTTTTTAAATCAATTTTTGTTTTGTTTTATACAAAGTGAACTAGTAAGAGTGGGAACGATGAAAAACCTTCTCAAGGACTGAAAAAGACAACGTAAGCGATCCTTTTATTTGAAGCATAAAATCAAATGTCTTTGAAACAAAAAATCTTGTTTCCTTAGTGACACTAATTTTATTTTTTTTGCTGGGGTACCTCAGTACTGATGAAATGGACAGCTTCCTTGCTCTCCCAGCCCGATTCTTATGAGGTATATATTTTCAAATCCAGTTTTATTTGCAAAAAAAAATATATATTTTAGCTGCAGTACTTTTTGCTGAACCATTAAGGACCCCCCGGCGGGCTGATTTGTCGCGGGGGGGAGGTTGGGGGGCACTTCGTCTTGATTGCTCCCATCAATCCCGGCGCTGAATCGTGGGCTCGTGATGAACACTAATCGCGCGAGCCCGAGCGCGTGGCTTGGATATGCCAGTCCTGCTTCTCCCTTTTATCTATTTATTTATTTTCAATTTTTTTAAATCCTGGTTCCACCACCAGCACCACCACCACCCAGGAGCCAAAGCGACGAGTAAAGCTGTGACGAAGCAGTACGTAGAGAAGGTAAGGCGACAGCCCGAAAAAAGAGCTTGCCTATAACGTCTGTTAGCGCCAAGGACTGGCCAAAACACCTTGCGCCTTAAATTCCAGACAAAAACCAGAGATATACAGTATGTGCAGCATAGTACAGTACTCGAATCGTCGGTTGTTAAGCCATTTAACTTCTTTTTTTGTGGCGAGAAATGGTTTTAAAGAAATTAGAGTGGGTCAGATATTCGGTGGCGCTTGGCAATTAATATTGTCATATTACAGTACAGAATTGCTTCTGCCCAAGAAAATCGAATGAATGAAGATCGCGTCTGAAATTTGGTCGAACAAGAAACTCCGTCCACTTTTGCTCAAGAGAGCAAGATTTAGAGTCCCAATTTCTGTAGGAAGGAATCGAGAATATAAAATTAAATCAAGCAGAGTCAACTAAATGCTCTGTGATATGGGCTTAAATGTAATGAGATGTATATTATATTTGCGGGAAAACTAGTCAAAGATTTGTGAAACAAGAACTGAAATGTGCTTCATAGAATTGATGGCGTCTGAAATTGTGTAGGGAATCAAGTAACTGTATTTACTCAAGTATCCACCACTCGCTCTTTTTTTATCTTAAAAGAAAGGCGGTTTCGTTTCACAAAATTTGAATGCGCGTTGATGAGAATTCATTCCTGATTTCCAGTGAGAAAATCATGCTGCTACTTATGCAGTAATCTGAAGAGAGTTAATTATGATCGCTTCAGTTGAAATTGAGAATAATTAAATTTTTCGATTAAAAACGAATAATTTGAAAAACCCGTACCTGGGAAAAGCATTTTTGCTCAAGCTGGTTTTTTGCGCTCAGGTAATGGTCATCCGAAAATGTAAAATTATAGATTCACAGTTTATATGTTAAAGTTTGACGTCGATCAAATTGTGGTATTCAAAATTTTTAAAAAGTTATTTTAAATCATTCGTTGGATCGAAAAAGTTCTTCGATGCCCAGTTGACAACTAAATTCTTCTTACGTAAAAAATTCAGTACGATTTCCATGATGTACATTATTCAAATTATATCTAACGCCGGATGAAGTTATGCATGAAATCAGATTCAAAAATTCATGAAGGAATTCCACGAGACGCGAGTCTTGAACTTGCTGCTTCCGACTCATGTTCAATAGGCGAACCTTCGCAGTTCCGAAGGTCGGAAAAACAACTACCTTGGCTTTCGATGGGTTCGAAAGAAAGTAGGCGTAATTTGCGACGAAAGTGCTACAATTAATCTGTGACGGCATCTTTTGCCAGATACGAGTATATTTCTCTGTATAATGGCGTAGTAAGACCGTCTCGGCAGATTGAATGGCGCTTGATCTTGACAAAATCGCACATTAATTTTGATTCACGGTAGATCCCATATTTATGTGAAAAAAGATAGGATCTCTTCGATGTGAATGTCTTTGAAGAATAAAAGTGGCTGGAAACTTATTAATTTGCCAGGTGTTGGCTGTGATCGTTCTTGTATTTTATCTGATTAAGGCCGTGAACGAATTCAACCGGTTGAAATGTTGTACCTTTTTGAAGTACGAAGAATTGAATGGGTTCATTCGCCTTCGAAGTACTGCACATATTTCTAAAACTCGAGAAATTACTCAGTAAAGTGAATTACTGAGAAAGCTTTGCAATTTTGTTCGGTGAGTCCATTAAAAAATTGCTTCATGATTTTGTTTGACAAATCACCGACCAGGGCGATTTCTCTCCGAAATATTACCTGCGAACGAAATCAATTTACCAAACGACCGTTTTACAAGCAAAAAACGTCGGAAGTTCCGAAAAACCCTCTAGGTGTATTAAACTACCTTTTCTATTGACGTGAGAAGTACTAATTAAGTACCCCCTTGAACTTAGGCCTTCTCTAGGTTCCCTAAATCCTGGATTTTTGAATTTTCTGCTGCCCAAACCGAGGCCTCCAAGTTGTCTTGAGCAGTGTTCCATGAAATATAGGCCATGGTAACTTCAAAAAATTCCCTTGCCCCAATTTCTTTTACGCAAAAAATATCTCCGTCGTCCGCCCGTTGACACGGTCAGAATTCGACGGAATGTCCGACACGAGCGACCCAGTAGAAGACCAATGAGCTCCCTTCCATGTATTCAAGACTCTAGGCCTCCTAACTGGGTGACATAGTCCAAGAGAACGGCAGTGGTCTCTAACACCGCCAACAAAGTTAATAAGTAGTTACGTTCGATATGTTGAAACCCATCTTTTGGCCCCACCAGCTTATTAAAAAATATTTAGAAGACTTTTTAAGGTACCCATTGAATGTATCCTCGCTGAAGGAAGCAGAATTTCTATTGAACAGCGCTGTCATTCATAAGAATTATGTAAATTAACGAGATAGTAATGTTAATTAATGTTTTTCACATTCGAAATATATCTTTTTAAAAAATATATGCATTAGACTAAAGGTCCGTGTGAAAATATAAGCCGCGGACGGGTGATCAAGCAGCTATACAACGAATTGTAGACAATTATATTGTCTCAAAAACTGATTATTTTTGTTGGCAAAAGTTTTCATACGCATTTCAAGATCTTTAAAATGCTGGTCAAAAGAATAAAAATCTGGAGGTTGCAAGCTGATTGATTGTATTGTTCGGAACTTCGAATTTTGGTTATAACCATTAAAATCAGTTGCCTCAAATCAGGCAGATTTTTGAGAATCTTACGTAAGCATTATTTTCGTCAGTGTGGCCTATGCACAGATGTTTCGAGAATAGACCAGACCATCGTATTAAAAGTTTTTATAAAGAAAAGTCTTTTTCACTCCGGATATCAGCTAACATACGCTATAAATAAGTTTAATTACTTGGCTTGAAAACTTTATAGGGAGCAAGCGACAAACTGGAACTGATGAGGGATCAGCACGGGTCGGGGGTATTCGGAGGCTTTGCCGTTTCCAGATACGAGATTCTCAACTTTTGCATCTAGAATAAGTTTGCCGGCAAATTATTCCTTCTTCTGAAATCTCGGGAAGAGGAACATAATTCCTGAAGTTGAACTTCGTTCGTCTTTTTTACCGGATCAATTTTGCTGTCAGACAGGAAAATGAATTCAGTGGATCATTTCTCGAGGTCACACTAATAAAATTCTTGAAGATTGATCTATATTCTTGAATTTCACAACCAGTATCTACCGCCGTTTTCTTGAAAGGTTTGATGGAAAATGTCAGTTGTAGAAAGTTATAAATAGGCCCCGACCTTTTCGTTAGTATGAGTTCAAAACGTCAGCTCTATAAAATGAATTCCTTTGAGGTCTTGATTAAAGTCTTCGAAATCACCATAAGATCAAAGAAATTATAGCTAGAGTAAGCCTTTGTTCATTTTATAAAGCTTTCTGCTAGCGCAGTCCTCATAAAAGTAACTTGTTTATCACAAACTGACAGTTTCGGAGAACCTTTACATTCAACATCAATCGAACAAAATAACCCATCATAGCGAATTTTTTTTTTATTTGAAACATGGTTGTCAGACCTTGAAAATCGTCAATAAAACCTTTGGCAGCCGTTTGACAACGAACTAAAAAAGCTGTTGCAATTAATTGCCACGAATAAACCGAATTTATTGTTGATGAAAACTACACTTTCTACTCTTCCATTTTCCCTGTGTCAATCTGACTGAGCACTTGAGAAAAATTGAGGCAATTTTCAGAAATGTGTCAAGCATTAATTCAGAAAAATTGAATTCATCTTCATACACCGAATATGACTCGAACTAAAAACATGAGATGAACAAACGTTCGAAGCAACCCTCCTATTTCAAATAAAAAAAAATTATTTTCTCAAGTTTTGAGGCAAATAATGTTCATGAAGTATTTCCGTTCTAGATTAGTGTAATTATACTTATCTATTTATTGATAACAGTTTCGAATTATCGAGGTATGAGACAATATAAAGTAATTAGCACCAAATAACGCGATCGTTATCACAGATTAGATGTGGCATAGGATTATAGCCTATTTTCACCTCGTGTCGGGGGTTTTTTTTGTTGCTTGAAATTCGTGAGATAGAATGTCAAGCTTTGGTCTCCCAGAAATGTACAAATAAATGAAGCTTTTTCTTAACCTCAGTCTCATCGAAAGACTGACGAGAAAATCGCATACATTTGTTCGAAATCCCACATTGCTCCTTGTCATTGTTCAGGAGAGAATCCGAGGCTTTGAAATTTGGAATCAAGTCGAGAGAAACAAAAGTGCGGCGGGAATTAGTGTTGGGTCTGTATATTCAACGCGTCTTGCTCGGCCGAGGCCGTGTTCAGCAAATCCCGATATCATCTTGGGTGTATTTCCAAGGTGGGGTCTCGATCGCATTCGTGGCAAACGTCTTCATGCACCTACGCCCAAATTCAATTATCCGCCCGCGCGTGGTTGCTACCGTGATGAGAAATTGTAATCACCCGGGTCTGGAAACACGTGCCCGTCGTCTTGGTGTCTCCGTGAAATAGCGTCAAATTTGAATTTGAGGAAAATCTTACGAAAATAAATCCGGAAATTTATCCTGAAATTTCCTGATATTTGGAATGTCGGGAAAATATGCATTCCTTCCGTTTAGCTATAGGACGATTCCCTGCCGAATCGCAAGTACTTTTTCTCCCTATACTGTATTCCCTTCACAGTACTGTTCCAGTACTCTTTCTTTTTGGTTGAAATACGACGGAAGATTTTTCAAAGCAGCGTTTCTCAACTCATCCGGAGCATCTAGCACAGATTCAAATCCTTTATTCGTGAAATTTTCTCGGGGTTTCCATTAAAATTCAACAGTAATCCTCCCCTCATGATGAACTCCAGCCAAATTTCCAGGAAAATTAACGGCATTAGACCTGCGATGCATTCAAGGAAACATAGTACGAAAAATCGATTTAGGAATCGAAACCTGCTTTAGTTATCCTGCTGATGATATTTTGCGTTTGAGACTGCTTTAATGAACTCGATAAAATGTTTTGCCCCAAATGCATGTACCCATGGACCAGGAAAAGGATGTCAGCATGTCAAACCGGAAGTCTACTTTTATGCATTTTTGTCTTTTTGCGGCAAAATTTTTTTTTTAATTGTAGGGAAAATTGATGATTTGAAGATTGAAGATCGAACTCTTTGGCTCTCAGACTTGACCGCTAATTGTAATGATTGAATTCCGAGGTTATCACCCTCGTGATTCAGGTCTGTTGTCAATTGACAATGATTATATTGAATTTATGTGTCACTTTGTGTTTGTTAGAGTTAGACCATGCATAATCTATGAGAAAAGATTGTTTATATTGTGAGCGATGCTAGCAAAGTTAGTTTCTTCTAATTGGCCCTTTTCCTTTAAAGCATAGGTACCTGCTGAATAAATAAAAGATATAAATTATTTCACCGAATGCATTTCTTTGAATATTAGACACCAGACTTTTCGTTTATTCATCGGTGCAGAGATGTGAAACAATAAAAATCTTAGAATTGCAAACGGACGAATCCGCGGTAAATTACTTCTCTTTCGTCTCAGATTTCGAGAAAAGTTCATCTTGCAGCTGAATTGAAGTCAATGCAGCTTTACTAGCTCAAGTGGAATTCCACGAGGACCGCCGTAAAATTGAAGAAGAAAAAAATGGCTCACTGAATCCCTTTGCGTCCCTTTAAAAATTCTTTCAATAATTCCAGGGGGAAATTCCCGGGCGAGCTTCCCCAAATTATTGTAATTTTGCATTCGGGGCTGGGAAATGCTCGAGCATTACAACCCCACTTGTATACGTACGCGTTCAAATCAACGTTTTTTGAAACAACCTTTCTACTGCGCGTTTCGCCTCGGGGGTATTGCCGGTCGAACGCCAAGGGTGCAATCAGGTCCGGTCCTTGTACGGGATCGCGGGTAGATGAGGCGGAGGCAGTCGTGGTTATTTACGACGGCTTTGATGGGGAAAATGAAACAGTGGATTACTCGGATTATGACGCGCCAGCTTGATCGACTTTAATTTCCTTTACGCGTTTCTGAGGGCTGTTTTGAGAGAAAATGCGGAAGATGGGTGAGGCGGGTCCGCCTCTCGCTGAGTGAATGATTTAATGAGCTGCATGGCCCGGGAATATAAACGACCCACGAGCTGCCGTAATTACTGCGGAAGAAACATTCTCCGTGCCAACTTATTTTCTGCGTGTTACTCCAAGGCTGCACTTGATGCATACGAGTACAGTACTGTACTGTACAGTACTTACATTTCTTTGTCGCTCGATTCTTTTTGTTTCGCGCGGGAAGGGCACCGAGTAAATCAGTTTGTATTGTAGATTTTTTCCATCCAGCAGGGTATTTAATTTCAGATTTATTTTTAGGACGATGCTTTTTTCAGGAGTGAATGATATTTTTTTTATTGTTCGAGTGGTTCATTTTTTTTTACTCGGAAGCAAACATTTCGCATGTAAATCCAAGACACCGATGGTATTTGCATTTTTCCAAGATTCGAAATTTGTGCCCAATCATTGATCAGAACTTTCCGAAACGTGGTCCATATCACTTGAATAATCAGAAAGATAAACAAATACTGTACAAACATCACCTTTGAAAGTTGTGGTCAGGAGCTGAGATTATCTAGAGTTTTCACGCTTGAAGTTGTGAGGGAGGTTACCCTAAAAAATTTGTGTGAGCTGATCAGGATTATTAAGTTGGGGTTTTTTTTTACGCTCGCTATCTCGTGATTTTTTTCCCTTCTGTCGTACACTTGTTTTATAGCGGCATAATCTAAGGCTTTATCAAGTGTAATAAATTGTATTTTTAACGTCAGTGATGTTGACACCCAGACAACTCGCGCGTTTTATTTCCAGTAGCCTCGGGCGGGGTGGCTGGTGGTTCCGTTCTCACGATCCAGCGTTTGTGGCACTCGAAGTTTGAAATTCCAGGCGCGAATGCAGAATACCTATGTGTGTGTGAGTACGCGAGCAACAGGCGCCTCTCGGACTCGAGGTTGCGCCGCCACTGCGATAGCATGGCGTCTCGCAATATGCGTACGGAGCCATCCGCGGAACCCCGTGATTACTGTCGAGTTTATAAATAACGCCACGTCGCTTCGGGCGCATGTACAAAGGCAAAAATGCCAAGAAGAAGAGGGCAAAAAGAACCCCTTTGCAACCCGGCCGGGGAAACACTATATCGAGATAATCACGGCGTCCGGTACTCGGCAACTGACGCACCGGCTGAAGGAAGGCGCTTCGCAATAACTCGGATCACACGGGCCTCGAGAGAAACCAGACCGAGGTCGAAACTTTACCATTGAAATATAAATCTCAACATCTATAGCTGCAGTATTTATATTTTTTTGGTATGTAATTTAAAAGGGAATTTTTCTGGCAAATACCGTGTGGTTGCATTTGAATTTGAGGAAAAACAATCGCTCTGCAGGTTGCTGTTGCAGGACTTGAGCGTCAGAGGAGTTTAATTAACGAATAATTCGAATACAAAACGATCTTTATTTTGAAAAAAGACGTGTTTCGAAAATTCCAATCCCATTTTACATTCCACGGCTCTTAAATTAATAAAAGAGAAATGGCTGATTTATCGAAGTAATGTATAAAACAAAGTTGATGCTGTACTTGGAAATGCCTAATGTGTTTGACTATAAGTTATTCGGCATTATAATATGTACTTCATCACTTGCTCTACATTTATTCTTTACTCCAAAACGAACGCCAGTTTTTCGCATTACTTTTTCTATACGTGTCAAGACAGAATAATATGGGAGATAATTTGCTGCAAAAAGGCTCAATGGATTTTTTAAAAAGTGAATTTTAACACATAAAAGCAATTAATGCCAATTAAAACACTAATGCCCTTCAAAGAAAATATCTGATAACTGGAGAATTCGATGGATGTTTTTCGCTGATGCTGGTTTTCTATACAGTACAGTACAATGCTTATTCTATGTCATCTGTTGAGATTATCATCAGTAGGGCATATTTTTTTGTACACCAGAATTCTACATGCAAAACTCAAGATGACATGGACTGACACGTATATTGCGTCATTTCAAACAAAAGTTCACGTTTGCTCAAGAAGTCTCTAATGGAGGGACTTTTTAAGCATATTGTGTCTCATGAGAGAAAAGGCTTTACTTTTGTCAAAAGTGCAGTACAGTATTAACTTTTTTATGTTTTTTCCACTATTTTCTGCTAATACCAGTTTCATCATGCAGTCGCAGTAAAGATGTCCAGAAATCCTATCTAAATTCTCGGACTTTTTGAATTGAAAGCAGAAGAAATTGCGCACGATGCTTAGTAGCGCAAATGCAGTGCCAAATGCACCTCTCAAACAAAATCTCAAGTTGAAAACAGCTGCTTTATACATTATTTCGCAAATGAACAGAGCCTTCGTCATCGATGAAACATATCATTCAAAACATGAACTATCATCTTCTGTGATTTTTTTTTCTGGCGGAGTTTCTAGCAGGAATCGCTACCGGGATGAAGAAAAAAGATACTGTACTGGGGATTGCGTTTCCCACTCCTCCGTGTGATGTGTGTGTCTGTGTTGATTTGCCCCCTCTGAACCCGCGAAGAAAAGCGGGGATGAGTTTCAAGAAATGATGCACGGGGCACAAGGAACGACTATTAAAAGCCGAATTAGGGTCCCCCAGCGGCAGCAGCAGCAAGGGCGGCTGCGGCGGCGGTGGCGGCTTTCCGACAAGCACCACAGCAGCGGGGAGAAGAAGAAGAAGAAGAAGAAGAAAGGGCGGGTGCGTGACAGTCGGCGTTTTATTCAGCCAGGCCCTGTGAGATTGAATTGGTGCTCCGTGCGTGCGGACCGGCCCGCGGCGGCTTTCATAGGCGTCCGATTTCCGTTCCCGGAGGTAACGATCGGGGTTGCGCTTGATTTACGTGGGATGATGAGCTACCTGACGGGGCGCGTGATGAAAGGGACTCGCGGCCCCGGGAGTCGAGCTGGGCCGCCTTGCTGCGAAAAAACGCCCGCAAGAGGGGGTTGACATCGAACTAAAATAGCCTCTCTCACCCTCGATAAAATTTGTTGGTCTCATAGAAAAAATTTCGTATGCCTCTCTAACAATTTTTTATGCGTTTCTAACAATTTTTATAAGTTTTCGACAATTTTCTGAAAATTTTCTATTTGCGTGGCGAAACGAACTCGCAGACCCGGGAGTCGAGTCGGAACGCCTTATTGCTGCGAAAAATGCCCGCAAGAGGGGGTTGACATCAAACTAGAATAGCCTCTCTCCCCCTCGATAAAATTTGCTGGTCTCAGAAAAAATTTCGTGTGCCTCTCTAACAATTTTCTATGTGTTTCTAAAAATTGTTATGCGTTTTCAAAATTTTTCTGACAATTTTCTCAGCGCGTGGTGAAACGAAATCGCAGCTCCGGGAGTCGAGCTGGGCCGCCTTGTTGCGAAAAACGCCCGCAAGAGGGCGTTGACATAAAACTAGAATAGCCCCTCCCTCTGAATAAAATTGGTTATACAGTATTCTCAAAGTAGAAAAAATTACATGCATTCATAACAGTTTTCTGTCGTTTCTAACGATTTTCCACGCGCTTCGAATTTTTCTGTGCGTTTCCAACAATTTTCTGACAATTTTGTACGCGCGTGATGCAATGGACTCGCAGCCCGGGAGTCGAGTTGGGCCGCCTTGTTGCGAAGAACACCCGCAAAAGGGGGTTGACATTTAACTAGAATAAACCCCTTCCCCCGAATGAAAAATATTATTTTCATAGAAGCCCCAGTGATATTACATCTGTTGCTTTCTTGCCTTATGTTATAACTTGATGATTACCGCATAAACGCGAATCCGTGCAACCCTTGAAACGCTGGAAATCACTGGGAACATATTTTAGGGATGCTGAAGGGAATTAGGAGACGAGGAGATCGGATTTAATTGCTATTCCTGCTTCAAGTGGAAAATACAGTTGCGTAAATTTTTAAACACAATATTCAAGAGCAATGATCAGAGCATATGTTTGACGTTATAGGGTCAATCTAGATAAGGCTCGAGAAGCATCGCTGGAGCTTATTCTCTCAATCCAAAATCAAAGTGTATTTGAAGTGAGGGAAAGAAGGCGCATTTCTTCTATTTGGTTTAGTTTTTCGTCATTGGGTGATCTACGATGAAAAATGGCTGTTTAAGTTTATCAAAATTTTTGCAACATTCTACAGTACTGAACTTTTTGAAGTTGATAGTGAACGTTTCCGTGGATTCTTTCGTGCAATCAATGCCGATAATTTTTTGTGTTAAAACGTTTCGTGAGTTCTGCGAGTGATCGTTTGGTACCTGCGATTGATGGTACTCACATGACTGGTTACATGTAGTTGTGTATCCATGTATATACAGCGGTTGTTTCATGGAAATGTATACAACTCATTCGCTTTCATCAATTTATTTTTCGCGTTTTCTCATTCGTTTTCCCTGGCGAGGAAATGGGATTATCGCCGACCGATTCCCTCTGCTGGTAATTCGTTCCTTTCTCCCGCCCTTTTATTTTGCGGGCATGACAGTGTAATAATTGCACGTGAGGAGAAAATTGCGAAAGTGTTCAGAATGCGCATGCTGAAACCCGGAAGTGCGGCTGATGCGTTCCTGCGGAAATTTCGTGTGATGAAGGACGAGTCATTTTCCACAGTTGGTTGATGCTCTTTCATAGCGAAATTATTTCATTTTCGAGTCAGGGCTAAGGGAAAACACTTTTCGGATATTTTTTCAAGCGGGTCACTTTTGCAGTCCTACTATATTTCGCAATGTTTGAGAATGTAACAGGGATAAACTTCTCTGCTCAAAACAGCTCTTTTGTTTCGGAGAAAATAACTTTATTCATTCGAAAAATTATGACTCCAACGATAAATTTTCGGCGTCAATTTCTGATGTATATTTACGCCACTAATTCATCAATTATTTGAATTCGGAACGATTTTTTATTAACTGAAGTTAAGAGATGCGTTTCGGAACAGAAGAAAAAGAGACCTCGGATGAACCAAATTCGTGTAAACCTGTAAAAATATCCGTTTGCCCTATACTGTATATTTTACAGGGATGTCGTGGTGTAGATATTAAACGTGTTATCAGGTTAACTTACCTTGTTTTCCCGGAAAGAGGACCTAGTCATTAAAAGAGCCCTGAGAGCTACCCTAAATATTAGCCCCGATCACAAAGCCAGCTCTGATACGTTCCCTTAAAATGCATGGTTATAAAACATATCCTTCCTTCTATTCTAGCAGCAACAGAAAAAGGGAGAATTGAAAATTTTCCACTTCTTATTTCACCTACTTTTATCAGCGACGGTCTGATTTTAAAATTTTACAGAGCTATGCATCTTTAATCCCTAGAACATTCGATTCATATTCCATGATCAACTTATGAATTTCCCAGCTCTCTTTATTCGTCTGATTATGAGATACTGTATATATAGTAATTTCATAATAATCCCTAGCCCAGTCTCCGTGGGAAACGAGTGTGTTTTTGTGTCGAAGATTTGTATTATAGCCGATTGTTGTATCGGATCTTATTTTTCTCTTATTTTTTTTGGATTTCAAAGAAGTGCAAATATTTTCCCCGAGTTTTTCCTGATTTTGATGGCAGCTCGACATCGGAGGGTCCATAAATAAAATAAAATTACGGTAATTTTACACTGTGAATGGGGTTTTTTTCGTCACCAATGAATGCCTGGAATACTTTTTGAATTGGCAGCCGTATTTCGAACTTGGTTTCTATGGGACCGCGCAGTGGTCTTGTTTTTTATTTTATCTTATTCCCCATTCTATTCTTCTCGCTCTGTTCTTGTGATGTCCACACAAATCAAAGTCACGTTAATCGGCATTGCTGTGCACGGTTATTTAATCCCCGCGAGCTCATCCGGGTGCAGACAAAGTGCGGGAAAAAGGGAAGCGTGGCTCTCTCGGGTTTCCTACGTCCGGTCGGCAACAGTGCTGGACTTCCCTCATGTCGGTCCCATTCGCACGTGGAAAAGCCGCGTTATTCAAGCCCGAATCTCGGACACATTTCCGATGGTATATCTTTGGAAAGACGGTCCTGTTCGACTCATAACGGCGCCTTTTCGTGGCAGCACCACAAAGTACCTATAATGATTTGCCGTTTATTCTTCGCGGTGTTTGAGATTTGAAGATATGGCGAGGAGTTTATCGCGCCTCGTGAGCTTATTTTTCCGAGGAACGACTGAGTACGGAGAAAGAACGGGAAAAACGATAGATCGTAAGGCGTGACCTATTCTGGAAGAAACAAAAAAAAAAAACTAGAAGGGTTTCTCTCTCTCTTTCTTCGGCATTTTCGAAAATTATGCACCGAACAGTAAATGAAAAATTTTGGGAATCATTCCGTGTCTCATTCCAATCAAAAGGCACCCAAACAGCTCCGCAGATTTTTCATATGAAAAAGAAAACTAACCCTTGGAACGGAATAGAGATAACGGATGAGACGAAAAATATTTATCTTTTATTCTCGATTTGCATCGTGAGAGCTTAAATTTGAAGTCACACATTGTGTGAAGTGTCTCTTCTGAACTATTTTGATTAGGCACTGCAAAATCGCTCTTTTGTTGACTCTATGTCCAGAAATGTGATTTTTAAGTACTTGTATTCCTTGAAAATGCATAAAGCAATCATTGGCGCAGTGGTAAGGCAAATTTTTAATTATTAGATCCAGGTAATATTAAAAAAAAAGATGCTGAAGCAGCACGGTTTACGAATAAAATTCACACAATATGGGTGTAAGCCCAATCCAAAAAAGAGCTTCTGTTTAATTGCTACGAAGTTTATTTTGAATGCTGACATATTTAAATTGAAAACTGAATTCAGTTCGTAAATTTTGGAATATTACTTATATTGAACATGTCACGAAAATAATGATATTCGGCTTTTGTTGAAACAGGTTTCCTTCATATTTTTTTGCTGGTTGCAATGTGAGATCAAGCCGTTCTGAAGATACTGCTGTTAAAAACTAGTCTATATATTCGAGTTCAACCTGTAGAATTTTCCCCACGGTCTACACCGGAATAAATTTTGCAAAGCTGCGAAAGCGAAGATGGAAATCAGTAGAAGTGCAGTAATGACTGCACTTCAGGATAGATTCCGTTGACTTTTTTTTTGCATTGGCCCACATCCGTAAAGCAAGATTTATTTGAGGTTCCCTGATTTCCTTGTCGTAAATTGATCATTCATGATCAGTTGTTTTGAAAACCTCATCACATTATCCATTTTTATGGGTCGTCAACCTCGTTGGGACCGGTAATCCGGAAACCATTTGAATAATCGCTGTCAAAAATTCATAGCATGTAATGAAAACTTTTCGAGAGCACCGTGTAAAAAAATAAGAAAAATCTCGCCGATGCTGCTTAAAATAAATAATGAAATAAAATAGAAACCCCCCACGTACGCCCACGAACGTTAACGGGCAAGAATAAGTAGATGAAACGACCAATAAAACCTGGACATGCTGCT
Source organism: Notodromas monacha (assembly GCA_905338405.1). NCBI lineage: Eukaryota > Metazoa > Arthropoda > Ostracoda > Podocopida > Cyprididae > Notodromas > Notodromas monacha. The sequence goes on from CAJPEX010000938.1 coordinate 67,473, forward strand.
TTGTCGAAAGGTCGTTTACGGTCACGAGACTTAGTTTATTGATTTTAGAAATTCAAGTAAAATGTAGAAAAAGAAGGATGTTTGCACTTCGCAGAGCCGTGCGACGTTGACGTTCAATATTACCCGGACAACAAACAGGATTTTCCCTGGTTCACCGAATAAATTATCCTCCGCGAATTGCCAGCTTTGACAGCAGGTGACTCGCTGCTCAGGAATTTCCTCATTAGCCATCGCTCCTGAAAAAAGCCTCATCTTGTCGAAAAAATAGGAACAGCGTTAATAATAAAAAAAGATAATAATTCATCCGCATCGAAAGAAGTGTCGTATGAAGCTGTAGTAAACAAACTTCTTTTTTGGCTGCAGACCGGAGGATTTCTTCCGGTTGATGATGACGGACGTTGTAGTTTTTCGGACATTTTCATTTAACTTTCTGCAGAATCATGTTTGGGGCAGTCCGAAGTCGATTTATACCTTAGTACTGCTTGCAATACTGCTCACTCGCTGATTTCCATACCCACTTTTGCAGCTTTGAATAAATAATCCCGATGTAAATTGTGGGAAGATTCAAGTCTTCGGACTGTAAAATATACGCATGGACTGGTTTTTGAACAGTTTGATCTACTGAACTGCAAAGAGCAGCGTCAAATCGTAGTCAGAAGAAACCCTCTTTCGACAAATGTCAAATTTCATTATTTTAGTGACGTGGACGAAACAAGTATTGAAAAATTCCGAGATGAGTCGCCCACGTACCCTTCAAATAAGTGTTGAAGGAGTTCGTACAAGGGAAGTCCTCTTTTCGCGTGCATTATAATTTGCAAGCAGCCAGCATTGCTACGCATTTTTATTGGTTGGAGTAATATTCCAGTGTTATCGTAAAATATTTTCTGAATTGTTCCATGTTTGCAGACTGAAGCAGTGAAGATATTCTGTCCAAGTTCCACGCACTCCTAGGAAAAAAAATATTAATTGCTTGAACGCGGAAAACTCTTTGATAGGACGCTAAATCGTATATCTTTCACGACTTTGCGAACTTTTGCCGGAATAGGAAAAGATTTAAACTTTGTCTGCATTTAATTGGGGAATAATTTCTTCGTGCTGCCTTTTTTAATTGTATACTGTGAAGAGAGATGTCTGAAAATCAAACTGAAGTCTTATTTAACGACAAACAATCCCTTTTCATTTTGAGATGCGCTCATTTTTTCGAGCGTCAAAAATAGAAAAAAAAATTCAGTTTGTAATTTCAGTTTGTTTAATTGCCTTCAAAGTCTCCAGAGTTAGAGGAATCTAAAAATTTGTACTGAACTTATTTTGTCATAGATACAGTATCAGCAGAAAGATCTATCGTGTCCTCAAACTGAAAATGTAATGTACGGTATTACGCATTTGTTTGACTTATTTTTATACGACTCCGATAGGAACGTCTTGTTAGCCACAAGCAATCACCCATTTCTATTGTTCAAATGAAAAGTACGAATCGTTCGTATTTCTTCAAGTCCATCATTTGTGAAAATATTTTTCATCCTCTTTTCGTTGGAAGAAGGTAATCACGATCCAATACCCAAATTTAATTTTCGACTGGTTTTCAAATCTCTTCTATTACTTTCTCTGCCGTTGTAAGGCAGATGTCAATCACTAACTTTTAGCTGTGTCTAGTTTTCAAATTTCTTTTTTGATGGACTTCTGTCCAATGCAGGGTAAGATTTATTTGTAGCATCCAGTATATCCAAATTTAATTTTGAACGGTTTTCGAATTTCTTCGTTGGAGTTCTTTATAATGCAGAGCACGATTGAATTCAATCATGCAGTATATAATTTTTTTTTTTTTAGCTGTGGCTAATTTCCAAATTTCTTCAATTGACTTCCGTTTGATTCAAAAATACGACTGCATTGCAATCATTCCAGATGACGGAGTGCTGATGAGCTCGACCGGATTCTCAGCCCTGATCGCACTGTCCTTCTGCTCAGTGCTGATCTTCATCATAGTCGGCTTCCTGGTGATGCGCGTGATGGCGACCCAGTGGCGCCGGGAATGCGCCCCCGACGCCGACCTGGACGCCATCTCGTCCCCGGGCTCCGGCGCCAGCCAGTCCGTCCCTGGCTCCACGCCCCGCGACCCGAACCCGGATCCCAGTGGCACCACGGCTGCAGCCCTCATGCTGCCGCCTCCCCGCTGCGCCGCCCAGGTGCCAGCCACGACCACCAGCCACCACCACAACCGCTACTACCACCCGCGGCGAGACCGGGCCAGCTGGGACGACGACTGTGACGACCGGCGGCAACTCGTCAGCGGCGGCGGCGGTGGTGGCAGTAGTAGTAGTAGTAGTTGCAGCAGTAGCAGCAGTTGCTGCTCCGGCGGAGATGATTTGCTGCCGGCCAGCACCCACCACCACCACCACCACCGCCACCGTCATCTCCACCGGCATAATCATCACTATCGCCATCATCACCACAGACGCCACCACCCGCCGGTGGTGCTGCGGTCCTGCGAGGACGTGGTGTGCGACTGGGGCGTGCGGTTAACCGACACCGTGGCGTGATTCCGCCCCACGGAGTCGACAGGAACCGACCTTGTGATTTGTTGTTCTTTCTGTCGTCTCACTCCAAAAACAGACACGGAGGATGGAGGACTGAGGTGCGAACGGAAAAGAAAAGGGGGAGAGATAAAGGAGAAGGAGGGAAAAAAAGGGGAGGAAAGGTAGGATTTCTACAATTGGGAAGGCAAAAAAAAAGGGGGGAGGGGAGGAGGAAAAGAACATCTGTGTGTATGTGTGTAGGAGGTGAACCTTGAACACAATGCTGCAAAGAGCTTTCGCGTCGGTTTCCAAGGAATAAAACTTTTCGCCGCGGGGGTCTGCATGCTGTGTGGAAATCCTCCACCCATGTGTGCGTGTTGCCTGCCAGCAGAAACCATCATGTGAAATAAAATTTCAATATTCAGATTAAACCCCCCCCCCCTCCCCACCAAGGAAGCTGAATGGTTTCAGCAGGAAAATATGACGAACGACGGACATGGTCAACGTTAACTGTAACATCCTTCAAATTATTTGTCACTTTGAATTTTTTAGCTGCATCTGGAAAATTTGGAAGCATAAATCCAGTTTTCCAACTGAGCATTTTTTTTTTTTTAGGTGAACGAGGTTGTAAAATCCCATGGGATGAAATAAGCCAAAATAAAAAAGAATAGTTGAATAATTACCACACAGGCAGCTCAATTTAATTTTCTGTCGGACCACAATTATGACAAAAACACGTTTTTGAGCCGAAAACATTTTCATATTTTTGACCTTCGTCTGTACTGATTGATTGATTTTTCAAATGTCTACAATTCAGATTTTAAAAGTTTTATGGCTCAACTTGCAGCCTAGTTTTAATCGCGGTTTTTTTGAATTTGAACTAAACGAGTTTCCACGTCTACAAATAATTGCATTGAACCACAAAACTAGGGAACGCGTTTCCGAAGATCTGAAAGAAACTTCCGGATTTTCCACATTTTTTTTTTTTTCGTGGGAAAATGTAGCTTTTTCCCCAGGTTATTTCAAAAAAAAAAGCGAAAAGTGTGTATTTAGATTGTTCAATTCAAGAAAACTTCGAGTGCAGAAGGTTCTTCGCATTTAAACCTGGAGGATAAAATAAATCCTGCTTTCCTGGCACCACATGGCAGCATGTGATGGAGAATTTCTCACCCCGCTAAGTGGAGTTCCGAATGCAATGGCGACTGAAACCGAGGGACCGACGCCCAACACGCGGAATTTTATCAGTAAATATCCCTGAAAAAAAAATTGCGAAATTTTTAACTTTTCATCCCACGTTCCATTGCGCGCGCACACACGAGCAAAGAAACACAAGCAGAACGAAGGATGTTGAAGAAGAAGAAAAACAATCCGCTGCCCGTGATTTTAAAGCAAGGGCAGGGGACTGAATGACAACGAGGAAAATGTCGAGAATTGGGGATTGAAAAAAAAAAGAGAAGAAAAAAATCGAGTGAAGAATTGACAGCGTTTGAGAAGAAAACTCTTTTCGTGTTGTTCACTCGAGAAACAAAAATAGAATCACAGCCGCTGAAATGCGAGCAAGAAGGCAAGAAAATTTTCCTCAGAAAAAAAAAAAAAAATTTTCGAGCACGCGATGTCTCGGAGGAGGACCGGACTTTTTTTTTTTATGATGAAAAGAAATTTGGTGTGATTTCCTCCTTTTTTTTTTAGAACGCGCCCCGAAAAAAAAACTTTTTTTAATGCTTAAAAACAAAATGTTGACGCGGCGCGATCCCCCCCTCAGGATTTTTGATTCGATCCTATGTTTAAACAAAATCAAGAAAAGATACGAACTGGTGCGCTTCGTTTTTTTTTTTTTTTTATCCTCGACTTTTAAGTGAAAAATTTGTTTGGATTTTCAGTTATTCCCAGTTTTGGTTTTTATTTCGTTTATTTATTTTTTTGTTGGGCATTCACCGGTGCTGTTTACTGTACGCTTCTCTCGTTTCGGTTTTCCATGACGTGATCGGTTGAAGAAGAAAAGAGGTTTTTTTTGTTGTTGAGATATCGATGCGCGCGAGTGAAATCGGAGCAGAGCTGGCGGAGGAGTAGGTGTGAGTAAATGAGGCTGAGGAAGGCGTTGTTTGTGCTGCGGACGATGACAATGACGACGACTACGACGACGACGACGACGACGATGACGAGAGGGAAAGTGAAAGGAAGGAGAGGAAAAAAAACATTTGAGGAGCAAACTGTGGGGGTTCTTTTTTTTTGTTGTTTGGGAGGGAAGCGCGGAGAGAATATTTATAAAAACTATTTGCTGTTTCCATGCCAAAATGCCGAGTTTTTGTTTGCTTACGCCCGCGCGCGCACGTCCGCCGACGTACCTACTGTATACTCGTATGCATGCTATTTTATTTCTAGTCGCCGCAGGTGCTAAAAATCACTGCCATGTGTTTCGCAGGTGCAAGCAGTGTTTCCCAGCTGCGGAGAAGCTTGTGTGTCTTGAGTGTTTCATGTGTATGTGGATGTGAGGTGGACGAGGCGCGTGGGTGTTTCAGTGGTTGTCCTCTGAGGGACTCTTTATTTTTGTTCAGACAGCCGACTATACTACTGTCCTTCCGTCGAGAAGAAGTTGTCATGGTGAGTAGACGAACATCCCTTCTTTAAATGCAGCTTAATTTTCTTGCGAGGGGAGTACAAAAATGCATGAATTTTACCTTTTGTGTTCGATGACTTCGATTGGCTGTTCCCCAGTTTCGATCATGTGACAGGAAATGAAGTGGGCCTGTGTAACTTAAATGTAAAATTTTCTTGCGAGGGCAGTACAAAAATGCATGAATTTTACCTTTTGTGTTCGATGACTTCGATTGGCTGTTCCCCAGTTTCGATCATGTGACAGGAAATGAAGTGGGCCTGTGTAACTTAAATGTAATCCCCTTCGTTTGTAATAACAAAAGGAGGACAAATTAAGCAGTCCCTCGTGTAAATTTCTGAATGATCGGAATAAAATTTGTAAAAGTTTCATGCTTTGAGTTACTATAACAATTTCAAGAAATGAACACCAAATAGGTCATGCTTTTTTCTTGTTTGTTTTGATGCAGGATTCAATACCGTATTCACGCTAAAAATTTTACTTAGTTTTAAATAAGGCATTGCCCAATTTTTCAATCAATGGACTGAATATCATATCACAGCCTATCGCATAAAAATTTCCTGATCACTTCTCTATAACTGGTGATCAAGCAAATCTTAGTTTTTCTTGAAGGTAACATTTGCTGCAGAATCAGATGCATTTTCTTGTAACCTCAAGTATTACAATAATTTTGCCTTTAATAAAAAAGAAACTCATCAAAACTATACAGTAAATCTGTGATTGCCCAGTTTTCGATTAACCAGATACTGTACTAGGCTTTATTAGCGTGTCCACGTTTTGATTCACTAAGAGAAAGAAAAGCAGCCGTTATTCCTCTGAATTTTAACATGAGCGATTAAAAAAAAAAGTTACTGTTCATTAGGACTGATGAACTTTGAGATCTACCACAATTGAAACTGTATAACCGCAGTCAATTTAATTTGACTCTTTTTAAAGTTTCTAAATCATTTTTGTGAATAAATTGTCTGTGAAACGTTGTTCAATTTTCCGGTGAAGGCAGTCGATTATTTTCCCAGATAATTCGAGTTATATGAACTATGCTATATTTTCCACATCCAAAAATTTCAATGCACGCATAAATGGCGATTCATGAATTTTCGTTCTTCCCAAAATGACGAAGACCTTCCCTCGCGATAAATATTACAGTACAGCATTTGGAAAGAACGCAAAAAGCAAGCAAACGTGACACTTCAATCTCTTCAAAAAGCAAGACATGTTCGAAATTTTGACGTAAACTTTGGGAACTGCTTGTTGTTCATCAGGAAGACCAACAGCCGCTGGGTTTGAACGAGCACCACAAACAAGAGCTGGTGGATTTCATGCGGTTCTGCAGGTACCA